>VXAK01005761.1:7156-24415 GCA_013399435.1 Arenaria interpres | reverse complement strand
CCCCCCCTCCTTTCGGAACCGTGGGGGTGGTTGTGTAAGTCTGGGCAAAGAGTTTCTCCTTCTCCCTCCTTGCTCTGTTTGCAGGGAAAGCTCCCCAGGCAAAACCCACCCCATGGGATCCGCGTTACTGTACCTTTGCCAAGCGGCGCCTAATTCCCCACTTGACTTTTCAGCTACATTTGTCGGGAACATTTTAATTTTCTTCCCAACCCAAGCTCTGCCCTACATTTTCATAGCTACGAGCAGGGGAGTTCCCAGGTACCGCAGCGCAAGCAGGGCAGCGCCTCCCGCCCTCCCACGCCTCGTGCCCGGACCCACAGGGTCCCCAAGCTCCTGGAGGGAGGTGAGACCTTCACCCCCGCAGCCTCCCATCATCAAATCCTGGGCTGCGTAGGGAAGAGTGCGGCCAGTAGGGCGAGGGAGGGCGTTCTCCCCCTCTGCTCTGCCCTGGTGAGGCCACAACTGGAATACTGTGTGCAGTTCTGGGCTCCCCAGTTCAGAGAGACAGGGAACTACTGGAGAGAGTCCAGTGTAGGGCAACAAAGATGATGGAGGGATTGGAGCACCTCCCTTATGAGGAAAGGCTCAAAGAGCTGGGGCTCTTTAGCCTGGAGAAGAGAAGGCTGAGGGGAGACCTCATCTCTGTTTACAAGTATCTAAAGGGTGGGTTGAAGGAGGGTGGAGTTGGACTCTTTTCAGCGGTTCCCAGTGACAGGATGAGGGGCAACAGGCACAAGTTGGAACATGGGAAGTTCCATTCAAATAGGAGGAAGAACTTCTTTACGGTGAGGGTGCCAGAGCCCTGGAACAGGCTGCTCAGGGAGTGTGTGGAGTCCCCTTCTCTGGAGGTCTTCAAGACCCGTCTAGATGGAGTCCTGAGTGATGTGCTCTGGGCAATCCTGCTTTAGCAGGTGAGTTGGACTAAGTGATCTCTAGAGGTCCCTTCCAACTCTGACAACTCTGTGATTCCGTGATTCTGTGACTCCGTGATCGCACAGCCTCTCTCGGATGGTGCATGTCTCCCTGGGCACCAGGAGAAGACGGAAGACCTCTTTCAGACGGTGTCCTTAGGTGGAGATGTTGCACAAGGGCCAATCCCAAGGAGGTTGACAGGAGCAGTGATGAGAGCTGTGCTGTGACGGCCAGCAGAGGTCCAAAACAAGCAAGGAAAGGTTTCATCATGGCTCAGCACGTAGCTGAACAGGGAACAAAGCAGCCCTCACAGAGCGTTTTTATCTAGTCTCGTGAGCCTGGACCACGGCTGGTCTAGATTTTGCTGAAGACTCTGCAACCTTTGCCTCCTTGGCTCTGCAGATGACTGACTTTCTGAGGTTGGTTTGTAACACTGACAGGGTGAGCTCTGAGCCATGGGTCATCTCCCAAGGCTTGGAGTGTCTCCAGCGTGGGTGTCTTCTATGTGAGCTGGGCATCTGGGGACCCTCTGTGGTGGTGGAGCTCTGAAAGAATTGTCTATGCCAGTATGAGATTGATTCCTCCCACATCTCCAGAATTGACTCTAAACTTGATCTCTGTTGACTGGAAAGGGAGCCAGGGGTGAGACCACACTGTGGACACCCACCTTGAGCTGTGTGGATCGCAATAATTTTGGTGTTGGCAAGACCAAAGGCATTGAAGTATGAGTCTGTGATGAAGCTCGCAGGTCCCCACCTCCTCTGCTGAGAAGGGGCTGAGACACTACAGACCATGGCACAAGTTGGGAAGAGATGGCAACTTGTGAGTGGCCAATTCAGACCTTTCCAGACAACCCCAACTTGATGAGCTTTCATAGTGCTCCTCTTGGGGAGGGCAGGAACCTGTGTGTGGAGTGGCAACCACCTATTGCAGAGAACCGGGGTCTGGCCTGCAAAGGGGTGCACGTTTTTTGGTGACGGAGGGTGAGGAGGAATGCAGGCAGGTAGGAGACAGCATGTACAGGCAGGAGTGCGGGCGGGTGTTTCTCCAGCGCACACGCGCCCGTGTTCAGAAGTCCCCCTGGCCATCCTGGTTGGGAGGCGAGGCAGCAATTAGGCTGATTGAAGGCCCAGTTGCTTATTGCACAACCCCAGAGGCAGTACCCCTTGCAGCTGTGCGGTTCAAAGAGCGTGAGGAGATAAGGATCTGCCTTGCAGAGTACTTGGGGAGCGCTGGGGCAATCCAAGGACAGATCTGGCCACGGCACCCCACTGCAACCCGCCCCTCTTCCAAGCTGGCATCTCCCTGAGAAGCCTTACTGAGCCTACAGGAACAAGAGGGGAGTTTCCTGCCCCCTTCCCTGCTTACCCCACCCAACCCCTTGTAATTACTCCAGAGCTCATGCAATTAGCATCAGCTTTCCTTGCTTTCCAGCCTGTTCATGCAAGCTCCTGCTCCTCAGCCTCCATGGAGCCTCTGGTCTTTGCCTTCCTGCCTTGGTCACAGAGGGCAGTGTTAAACCCCAACTGGTTTCATGAGTGAAGTCTGGTTTCATGCCCCATGGGTGGTCTCTGCCAGTGGTGAAGCACTGAGGAGATCTCCAATGGGTGGGGTGTGTGTAATGTCTCCTCTGGGTGGACTCTTGGGTGTCTAACCAAGGTTGAGCCATGCTTTATTGGACATAATGCTCAGGTCTTTCTCTCTTATTTCCATTGGGCTTGTAGGAATGTGGTGTCTTTGGGAGGTGTGTTTGGCAGGTGCGTTGTGCCAGTGGACGATGCATATTTAGGAGATGTATAGCTGACCTCAAGTGGTCAGGCTCTTGCATGCTATGATTTATTAGCTGTGGCCTCTTGGGGGGCCCACCAGGGGCCCCCAGTTGGGTTGTTTGTCCAACAGCACCCTACAGCCTTGCAATGGGGTCAGTTCTTTCTGTGTGGAACAGAAGGCATCTATGAGCCTCACAACATCTTTTATCCAACTGCATCAGTTGAGCCATGCTGGACACAGGATCAGGGGGTGTGCAGGCTTTGCTTGTGCCGATTATTTGATGATGAAGTGGGTACTTAAAAACTATGACGCACTTTGGTGAGTGAGCAACACATTTAGCTCACTCAGCCAAGACAGGGCCACGTCTGCAGGCCAGCTCTGGGGTCTCCCTGCTGCCAGACCCTCCTCTGGAGAAGATCTCATTTGGATTGGAAGTAAATGTTGTGGTGGTTGGACTCTCTCTGGCAAGGGCTTCTGACCCTTCGTGGTGGCTCTGCTGGGGGAGATGCCTAAAGTGGAAGCTGCCTGGCTTGGCAATCACCACTGAAGATGTGCGTAATGTTTTGCTAAGGGCTAGAGTTGGACCATGCACCTACCCTGGCACTGGGAAAATCAGTTTTCCCTGCCCTGGGCTGTACTGATGCAGCCCATCATCTAACGGCAGTAGGTCCCACCCTTTCCTGGCCACCTCTGTTGTCTGTCCTGGGACCTCCCAGGGAAGGGGAATGGGATGAGAGGAGGAAAATAACCCAGGGAACAGGTGGAGAATGCAGCTGGGACACATTTCCCAGAATCACAGAATTGTAGGAGTTGGATGGGACCTTCGGAGATCATGTAGTCAAGCCGCCCCCCCATTTGGGATGGGACAGGAGTGGGCTGAGGTCTCCAGCCAAGGGGAGGCAGCAGGACCCCGACACCCCCACCATGCACCCCTCCACCGTCCCCTGGCCCGAGTTTGGCTCTGCCTTTGCCTCCCTCACCTTGATAAGCACCCCCCATTACCAGCAGGGCAGCACACAGGGATGTACAAAACAGTGAACGCTTTTTATTTCGCTGCTGGAGTGAAACCACTGTAATTTCATAAAACTCAAAAAAAAAAAAAAAGGTGATTATTAAAAGGCATACATTTCTTTTTTTTTTTTTCTTTTTACACAAGATGTAAGTAAACAGACAAGTTTCTTTTTAAAAAGGTTATAAAGTGTCAAGATCCTATACCTCATCTGCATATTCAAAGTGATGCTGTCTGATACAAAAAGCATTGGGTATAATAATTTAGCTATGGCTCAGACCAAAAAAAAACCAAAAAACAAACGACAAAAAAACCGTAACAAAACCCAAAACAAAAAAAAATAGTCATCTGGGCTTAATCTACATACTACTATGACTGCCCACGGAGTTAAAAAGGAAAATATGCAGTTCTTTGTTGCGCAGAAAGAAACAGCAGGGAAGAGGAGAGTTCATTGGGAGACCGTGGTCTAAAGGGAAGCCGAGCGCGGCCAAACAGCCCCCTTCCCCGGGAACGGCTGGTAGATCCTACAAGAGGGACCGCAGCCGGCCCGTGACCAACCCCTCCCCAAACTGCCCGAAGAAACCAGCCACGTTCTTCTCCCACCAGACAGCATCCCATCCGAACCCACCCGCCGAACTGCACCTACCCAGCCCGCTGGAAGCAAATGAGATATAAGACCCTGGAAACTGCATGGAAGTCATGAACCTCCCTGTGCGCTTTCCCACTGGGACTAATAAAAAACAAACAAACCCCAAGAAAACAACAACAACAACAAAAAGAAAACGACTCGTTCTATTGTAGATAGAGCAAGACTCTTTGCTTCCTCGGGAAATCTGTTACTCGTAAACCTCCTCAGCCGCAGCTCTCAGCCCAAGCACCACCGTGTCAGCCTTATTGCAAGACTCATAATATGAATTCTCAAATGCGAAATCTTTAAATACGTGTCACCAGACCTTTCTGGAATAAAGGGCTGGCCATCTGCAATGGCCGCATTGCTTGCCTTCCCACCGCTGCCCCCACCATGCGCTCCATCTGACTGGGAAACCTGGAGAACAGAAGGGACACAGCAGCCTCTTAACCGAAATGCTGGTAAGGGCACACGTGTGGCACCAGGGAGAAGACACAACTACTGACTCCTGCTCAGATTTATTCCCCCACAGAATCATAGAATGGTTTAGGTTGGAAGGGACCTTGAAGATCATCTAGTTCCACCCCCACTGCCATAGGCAGGGACACCTTCCACTAGACCAGATTGCTCAAAGCCCCATCTAACCCAAGTTAGGTTCAGCCATGAGATTTCTGGGCAAAGCTTACAAGCTCTTGGTTTGATGGTTGGGGCATCTCTGTTTTGCTATACCTCGGGTCTCCAAAGCTCTTGCTACCTGTATGGAGCTCTGTCCCTGCAAATTATGGAAATATGGCAGGCTTCCATGGTAGGCTGGGGGAGATGGATAGGAGTGAAGAGATATAAAACCCAGTTTGTGCCTTTGTTTCTGCAGATAAAGGCAGGATAAAATGGTTGCTTTGTAGCCAAAGCCATGGGGGTGTCTGACATCTGCCAAGACCCAATGAGGACAACTGAACAGTAACAGAACAGGCAAATACATCAGATTTTTAAGGCCCTCCGTTCAACATCTTGGCATCTGAGGTGAAATGAAGATTAGTGTACAAGGTAAAACCAGCCAAAACCATGAGTCCTTGGCCATTAGGCCTTGCTCTGTTGCTATGACTACTGAGTTTCAACTTTCCCTCTTCCCCAATTATCCTAATATTTTTGTGGGGGAACCAGACTCTTCTTTGAGATTCCTCACTCAAAACCCAGTTGGAAAACCTCTCAATTTCCCCAGCTTGTTATGTTTCTGTAACTCCCTCTAGGCTGAAACGTTGAGCATCTGGTACCTCAGACATAGGAGCCTAAGTCCGTATCAACAAAATCCCAAACGTTTGGCAGTCCAACCCAGAGAAACCTTGGAGTGAGTTCAAACCCTTCATGAAAGGACAGCATCTCCTGGGCTGCTGAGGTGTCCTGTCCATGGAGCAGCACATGGGAAATGACAGCAAGTTCCAGGACAGGGAGGTGACATCCATTAAAAACAGATTAAAAAAAATTAGGACAATTAAAGCAGCATGGTTTTGTGTTTTTTGTTTTTTTTTTTTTTTTTTGCAGTGACTCACAAAACTGAAGAGTATCAAGATGTTGCTCTACCAGCCAGAGGTTCTCAGGATTTGGCCACATGGATTGTACCAGGTCAAGGACTGCTCTTATACTAGAAGCTGTTTTTAAGGTGGTTGGGTTGATGCTACATCAAGCGAAGGAGCACTGCAAAGCCTGTCCACCCCCCCTCTGTGTCCGCTCCCCCGACAAATCCACCAAGCTGAGATTTGAGTGTACTCTCATCAGAGGTCGGCACTGAGCACTTCCACCATCAAACCCTGCACGGAGAAGGTGAAGAGTTCCTGTTGGCCAAAGGAGGCTGAATTCAAGCCCCTCTGTCTCCATCCCGACCCCAACTCAAAAGCATGGTGGCTGAAGCCCTGGATCGCTTGCCCTGGGCAATCTGCCATGCGATGCTCCCAGGAGCATGGGAGAGGAAAACATTTCTCCTTCTCTCACCAGGGCAGAAACATCTCCAAGTCTGCAAAGCAATGGTTCCCACCCCTTTATCCTAAAGTCTTCGTAAGTCATGTCACAGGCAGGGAGCACATGGGACCATGAGGTCTCCTGGCTAAGAGGGATTGAGGCTGTCCCCATCGCAATGCCAAGCCACCTTCTACTGCCGTTGGGGACAAAGAAGCACCTATTTTAGCAGCAAGAGGACACACCTGGGCAGGAAGGGGATGGTGACGCACCCAGTGCGACTGCTGTAATACAGGATCAGGCCTTTGATCTGCCCAATTTCTCACCCTTCCCAACCAGTGCAGACCCTTTGACCACTGCCACCTCCCACATGAGACATAGGAATCAACAGCCTGGAATGGGGCAGGAGAAACTCCAGGAACTGAGAGCTGTCCCGCAACGTGGAAGCTTGGACAGGCCTGAGGTATGCAGTATGACAACTCTGGGGCCACCTCACTTGGCACCACAGCCTGTCCCCGGGATGGCCATCGCTGCCATGCAATTGCGGTGGCTCCCAACTGGAGAGGAGCTCTCTGGAAACAGCTCCAAGGCCCTCCTCTGCCTGGGTGGTGGCACAAATCTGTCCCCTACCCTTCTGTGGGTACCGAAGGTGTCTAACCAGCCTTCCTCACCGCTTATCCCAAGAGCTAAACCCTCTGAAGCAAACGTCTCTGGATAGTCTATGTTTCAGAAGGCACACAAACCTTTGGAGATACCCAACACAGGGCACTGAAGGCATCTCAAGTTGGGCAGCCTACAACCACAAGACGCTGGACGACTAGCCCTCCTTGCCCCAACAACTGTGACCCTCAGCAGCCGAAGGGGTGAGCAGCAGCGAGCCCAAAGGACACCTGGAGCATCCCTTGGACCATATATATGCCCTGGAGCTGCTGGATGGCAGCCAACTGTGACCTGGTGCCGGGGATTGGTCTGGAGGGCCACGGGTCACCTCCTGGGCTCCACTGGGCACAGACGGGAGAAAGAAAGGCCAGAGGACATGCGGAAGACAAACGGGTTTGCTTTTTTTAAGTTTTTTTTTTTCCTTTAATTAGCAAATTTCTTCTTATCCTTGTCAAAGAAAGAAACACCCCCATATCCCCTACGTGCCCACTTCTCCAGCTGCTGCAAGCGTTCAAAGGCAGAAATTCGAGAGATGTTTCGTGTCCCACCTCAGGGGCAGCTCTGAGTCCACCCCTCCAGGGCACAGGCCAGGGGGTTTTGGGGTGCCAGGCGCTGTGTTACAGATGTGGGAAAGGCAGGTGCAAAATTTGGTGATGTGCTCTTGCCAGAAGCATCCAAAATTCCCCAGAAAAGCTGCAGCCCAGCCCCTTGGCCAGCAAACACAATGGTGGAGGACATGGATGTGCCCCAAGATGTGTGTTGCATCCCCAGGGCATCACAGCCAGAATTAGGGTTTGCGCCACGGCTTGGTGATGGGGACACCATGGAAGAGAACCCACCACGCTGTGCATTGAATTTGGAAGCTATAAATAAGAGTACCCCACACTTGTGGGACCCAGTGCTGCCCCTGCACCCTGGAAAAGCCCCACCATGGGTTCCCGAGTTTCCCAGTGCCCCTACCTTTTGTGCAGTGAGCCCCCAACGAGCCCCATCTGCAGGATCCCAGCTGGCATCAAGGCAACGGGGAGATGGTGGAGTGGGAGGGGCCAGGAGAAAGGGAACGGTGCTGGGGAGAACTAGCTCAGCCCTTCCTGTGGCCACAGGGCCAGCACCAAGCTGCAAGCCCCCTACACCTCTTCCTGCCATCACCATCTTCCCCCCACCCTGAGGCCGCTGGACCATCCCCACCTCCCTCCCCGTTGCTGCAGCCCTTATTTATAGGGAGGAGGTGGGAAAGAGTTTTTCTGGGTGTGTTCCAGCCCTCCTGCTCTCTCCATCCCTTCTCAGCCAGCACGGCCCTGCTTGCATCACCCCAAACTAGGCACCCTCCACCCGTCCCTCTCAGTGCAACTGGAGGGGAAATGGGGGAGGAGGAGGAGGAAGGGGATGAAGAACCGTCACGTGAGCTCATTGCCTGCTAATGCCAAGAGTCAAAGGGCAGCGCTGCCTTCCCTCCTCGGGGCTGTAGCTGGAGAGAGCAGAGCAGCCTTTTTTCGGGGGTCCGGCAAGACGATGGTGCTGCGGGTGCTGGAAGATGTTGGTGGTGCTCCATGTCCCCCCAACCCCAGCCCTGGCAGTGGGGCGGCGTCGTGGGGTGGCCGGGGCTTGGCAGGGGGGGGTGAGGGGGTGGGATGCGTGCGAGTGCCCGGGTGTCTGTGTGCACAGATTTTGGCAAGAGGTCATTGAGGTTACATGATGCAGCATTTGTTCTTGTGGTTATGAGGGTCCTTAAATCGGAGTCTTTGCTTTGGTCGGTATTTTTCCAAGTACGTCAGCTGCTTGCTGTTGATGGCTCCTCTGCGCTTCCTGCGGGGACAGAGAAGGGTTGGCAGAGTCAGCGGTGTGGCAGGAGAAGATCCACCCCACCCCAAACCCACCCCTGTCGGGGTGCTGAACCCCCCTGTCTGGAGCAGGAAGGGATTTTGGAGGTTGCAGCCTTGTGCATCCTCCATGAATGGAGACAAGCATTGATCCCTGCAGCTTTCTCACCCAACCTCCTTGCGAGTCTCAGGACACGGAGAGCCAGGGAAGAAAGACGTGGGGAGGCTGCCCAAAACGGGGCGCCTGCCTAAAGCTCCCCAAGGATGCTCCTGGCTGCCATCTCCACCCTGATGCAAAGGCACAGGGGGCTCAGTGCAACCCTCCTTATTCTTCCCTGCCTCCCCAGAAGGAGAGAAAAGCAATCCCAGCACCCTGAAAAAACCCTGGGACATGCCAGATCTCTCCACTCCCTTGGAGAATCATAGAATGGTTTGGATTGGAAGGGACATTAAAGATCATCTAGTTTTAACCCTCCTGCCATGGGGGAGAAACCGTCCATGAGGGGATACGTCATTGCTCTCTACAACTATGTGAAAGGAGGTTATAGGGAGGTGGGGGTCGGTCTCTTCTCCCAAGTAACAAGTGATAGGATGAGAGGAAATGGCCTCAAATTATGCCAGGGGAGATTAAAGATGGGTATTAGGAAAAAATTCTTCACTGAAAGGGTTGTTAAGCATTGGAACAGGCTGCCCAGGGAAGTGGTGGAATCACCATCCCTGGAGGTATTTAAAAGATGGGTAGACGTGGTGCTCACAGACATGGTTTAGTGATGTTTTTGTCAGTGTTAGGTTGATGGTTGGACTCGATGATCTGAAAGGCCCCTTCCAATCGAGACAATTCTATGACCCCTCCCACTAGACCAGGTTGCTCAGAGCTCCATCCAGCCTGGTCCTGAAAGGCTGCTTTCTCCCCTGGACGCCGAAACGCTGCTCGACTTACTGTCGGATGAACTGGATGGCGTCTTCGTACTTCATCCCGCTCTCGATCAAGGCCAGCGCGACGAGGACGGGAGCGCTGAAAGGCAATGGCAGTGACGGTCACTCCCCAGCCACGCAGCCCAGAGGCTGACATCCCGTCCCAGGGTGGGGGGACAACGCTGCGGGGCTGTAATGGTGGCCTTGCAGGAACCGCCAGCGCTGGCTTTTCATTTGTGATTTCTTGCCATTTGGCTGCAAGCGCTGCCCCAAGGAGCGGCTGATTTGGGGGGTAAAAACCCCAGGATGGGACTGGCAGCTGTTTTGCTGCTCTTCTAACGAGCAGAATGACTTTGGAGGCAAATCTATCGGAAAACTGGATGCAAATATACACACAAAACCTGACCTGCAGCAGGGGGAGCAGTAAAATGCAGCAGCTCTCAAAAAGCATCAGCTCCTGGTTTTAGCAGGAGGCATTTTGCAGTATTTCCACGAAGAGCTCTTAGCAAAAGCAAGGCAGCCACAAGGCACAACGAGGAGAGCATCCATCCTTCCGAGTCCCAACCAGTGCCCAGGATTTGCCCATGAGGAAGCAAGGAGGAGATCAGGCAGCAGCCCCCCCATCAACACCTGTGCCCACGAAGGTCTCTGCTGCATACAAAGGCCCAGCTAACGGGGGAGCAGGGAAGGAGGAGAGCAGGCAGGAGAGGGGCAGGTGGTGGGCCAGGATCTGACTTACCGCCCCAGGCCGGCCACGCAGTGCACGGCCACACAGCAGCCAGGGTCTTCGCAGAACTTGGTCTTCAACAGGTTGAGCCAATCTTCCACGATCTTGCTGGGAGGAGGCGCCCCATCATCAAATGGCCAATCCTGCAAGGTCGGAGGGAGAGAGGAACACTGTCAGACCCTGGGGAAAAACTCAGGGGATTGCTTCTTACTCCCGGTGATGGTGTTCAGGACCTTGGCGGTGGGGAGGTGGATGTGTGTGCCAGGAACCGGGCTCGCAGAGGAACTTTGCAGGGATGTAGCAGGTTTTGCCACACCATCTGACACGCAGGAATGCCCTGGCTGCTTCAGCTTGAGGTTTGCAGGCATATGAATCTAGGTCTGGGGTTCTCCTAGACATAGAGCTCTAGGTTCAGCCTTCAGGAGCACTACAGGACCTGCAACATGGTCCCCATGTCTTCCTAGCTCTGCAGAGCAGGGTGGCCATCATCTGCCTCCTCCCCATTCTGGTGACCACACTGAGCTTCGGGGAGCTGCAACTCCCATCCTTCCCCCCAGCAGCTCATGTCTAAACCCAGCACTTGGAAGAGAAAAGCCACTTTGTAGAAAGTTTGAGCAAAGGTGGTTCAGAAATGGCTGAAACCCCAGGTGCCTGATGCAGTGCCGAAATTCAGCTTGCTGCAACACCTGGAGGGGAAGGTGAAGACACGAGTCCCAAAAGGATGCTCTGGGGACTCCCTAACACAGCCCTAGAGAGCCAAAGCGGGGGACCATTTAAACAGAATCCTTCAGGAAAGGCTCTTATGGGACAAAAAACCAAAAAGCCCATCTTCTTCTGAGCTTCATCCTCAAGCTGCAGGGACTCAACATCGGAGCTTGGTGACGAATGGGGCCTGGCCCTGGGCTCTGCTGTTGGGGAAAAGCATCCTCCACAGCCTTGCTTGCAACTGCTGCAGCATTTTGGGGAAGGGCTGGCCTCTCCCCATAGGCACTGGCAGCCAGTTGAACATCCCAGAATGGGGGATTTCTCTCCCAAAATAGATTTGGCCGAAGGAACATGGCCACTGGCTACACAGCAGTTGGAGTGAGGGACAGACAGGGGAGTGTCGCTTGGAGAGGATAAGGCAGGGTGCAGACCATGTAGATGACGTGTAGACGTAGTGCTAAGGGACACGGTTTTGTGGTAACTTGGCAGTGTTAGGTTGATGGTTGGACCTGATGATCTTCAAGGTCTCTTCCAACCTAGATGATTCTATAGTGAGCCTTTAGTGGGTGGGAATCGTGGGGCTGTAATCCTCATCTTTGAGGAGTGAGTCACTAAGCTGCTGTGCTGGAGTCATCCTTGGTGTAAGACGGCAAAAGAAGCTGCTAAGCTTCACTTCAGTGCTTGAACAGATAATGTGATTTCAGTTGGGCTTTGCTAGGAAAGGAGCACATGAGGTTTCAGGGTATCCTAACCCTTGAGCCAGCCCATTATGCACAACCTGTTGCCTGTCCTGCAAGACCATCTGTCTTCTCCCCATGGTGCCTGGAAAGCACTGATTCAGCCATGAGTGCAGGTCACCAGCTCGCATCAGGCATGACCCACCATACCACAAAATCATCGAATGGCTTGAGGTGGAAGGGACCTTCAAATATCATCTAGTCCAAACCTCCTGCCATGGGCAGGGACACCTCCTGCTAGACCAGGTTGCTTAAAAGCTCCATAAAACCTGAATCTGGAACACTTCCAATGATGGGGCATCCGCAATGTCTCTGGGCAACCAGCCTCACCAGCCTCATCATAAAATTTTTCTTCCTGATGTCCAATCTAAACCTACCCTTTTCAATTTGTAACTGTTGCCCCTTGTCCTGTCGCTACAGGCCCTGGTAAAAAGTCCCCATCTTTCCTATAAGCCCCCTTTCTATACTGAAAGGCTGCAAAAACGTCTCCCCGGAGCCTTCTCTACTCCAGGCTGAACAACCCCAACTCTCTCAGCTTGTCACCACAGCAGAGGTGCTCCAGCCCTCTGATCATTTTTGTGGCCTCCTCTGGACCCGTTCCAACAGATCCATGTCCTTCCTTTGCTAAGGACTGCAGAGCTGGAGGCAGTACCCCAGGTGAGGTCTCACTGGAGGTGGAGCAGAGGGGCAGAATCCCCTCCCTCGCCCTGCTGGCCATGCTGCTGGGGATGCAGCCCAGGATATGGTTGGCTTTCTGGGCTGCAAGTGCACATTGCCGGCTCATGTCCAGCTTTTTATCCACTAGTATGCCCAAGTCCTTGTCAGCAAGGCTGCTTTCACAATCCCTTCAGCCCCCAGCCTGTATTGATACCAGGGGTTGCCCCTACCCACGTCCAGGACCTTGCCCTTGGCCTTGTTGAACTTCATGAGGTTCGCATGGGCCAAGTCCTCAAGCCTATCAAGGTCCCTCTGGGTGGCATCCCATCCCTCTAGGGTATCAACTGCACAAGTCAGCTTGGTGTTATCTGAAAACTCGCAGGTGCACTCGATCCCACCATCTACGTCACTGGTGAAGAGATTAAACACTACTGGTATTTCCAACACAGTATATCCATCCTCACCATAAACCTTCCTACAGCAAAACCCACACAGCGTCAGTTCTCTGGCAGGATTTCTGCCCCGTCTCCAACTTGCCAGAAGAGCTGCCAAGCAGATGTCCATGGCACAGGACACCCACGTCTGGCACAACTTGGTAACTGCCATCAGTTGGTCGGGATCTCCTGTGGCACACAGAGGAGCCAACATCAGAGGTGTCCAAAACAGCCATAGAGTGTGTCCGGGACGGGACCACTGTACGTGTGGACATGGTGGCTGCAGATGCTGGCACCCAGGCACATCATGCCAATCAGTCCTCGACCAGCTTGTGTCTATTCCCCAAAGAAAGGGATAGGATACATAGATATATGTATCTACGTACATAAATTTGATATAGGTATATATAGAAATATCTCTGGGTATGTATAGTGTATGTATATCTGTATCTGCACAGATATATCTATCCATAGATACATAGGATATAGATATCTCTCTAGATAAGATATACCTTATATAGTTTCTATATAGTTATAGAAACTTATATATAGAAATTATAAGAAGCATCTTATATAGTTTCTATATTTAGGGTATTGCTATCTCCCTATACAAAACATACCATAGAGAGGTATGTATATCTTAAGATATCGAAACTCAGACTGGAGGACTCCAGCCACAAACAGAGTAAAAGGCAGAATTTGGTGTGTAAGCGAGCAGACAGGATATCCTACACACAGATTCTATATGCAGGATTCAGCTACCTTTCTCTAGAAGATATACCCTATAGAGACATAGCGGCTGTATCTGGAGAGATCTCTATCTGGAAGATCTGTATCTAGAGAGAGACATAGGATCTATATCTACCTACATCCTGTATCCTCTAGGATCCTCTAGATATAGATCCTATGTCTCTATTGTAGATGCTCTAGAGGATCTAAGATATAGCTCTCTCTCTATATAGGATACACGTTATACAGAGGGAGCTTTATAGAAAGGATCTACGCACAAGAGGACCACCCCAGGAGACACGAGGCACTTCCAAAGCCTTTCCTAACTAATGAGCTGAACTCTCCTCACTCCCCAGCTGGAGCTGAACTCCCTGGCAGGGCAATCACGCCTGACATCATCTCCAATTACTTATCAGCCAAGACGCAGCCCAGGCAGCTGCCTGCTCTGCCTCCTCGCCTTTTCCTGCTGGCTGCCCGCTCCCTTTCATCCCCCAGACCTGCTGCAAGAGCAAAAATCTCCCCCTCCCCTCCCCTTCCCCCCCCCAGATAAGATAACGCTGAGGGTAGTGGCAACCACGCGCATCTTCCACGTGGGATCAGGCGCTCTCATCCCCTGGATGCTTTAAAGCCCGAGCCACAGGCAGGGAAGGCAGCTGCCGACTCAACCCTATGAGTCACAGTTTCGGGGTGCGTGGGCAGCACTTTTTTTTTTTTTTTTTAAAGCACCAGCCCCATCTCAGCCCCGGGGGAGCGGGGAGCTCGCCCGCCTCGCCCCCAGGAGGAAGCTGGGCTTCAAACTCCGCTCTCGTGGCGCGTGCGATGCCGCTTTGGTCCACCCAGAATGCAGGGTGTTCAGCAGACCCGAGGGACTGGGGGGGCTTTTAAGCCCAGGAGGGGGTGGGCAGCCTCCCCCAGCACCCATCCTGCCGCCCACCTACCATGACGGTGATGCCGTCCTTCTCCAGGGGGGTCTTGTCGTAGGTCACTTCGCACACTCGCACCACCGTGGTGGCACCGTACTTCTTCAGGTCCTGGGGAGGGAAGGAGAAGGAGAGGTCTGAAAAAACCCTGCCAGTAGCACCCCACTTAATTCCAACACCTCTGAGCCCTGCTATGAGCACACGGACCGCTACGGACCCTAAAACAGTGCTGTGCCCCATCTCTGGACCCTTGAGAAAACCCCTCTGTAGTCCATCCAGCCCAGGAAGCATGAAATCCCAGGGCATCAATTACTATCCCTGGAGGTATTTAAAAGATGGGTAGACATGGTGCTGAGGGACATAGTTTAGTGGTGGTTTTGGCAGTGTTAGGTTAATGGTTGGACTTTATGATCTTAAAGGTCCCTTCCACCCTAGATGACTCTGTGATTCTATGATCAAAGCCACGTGGCCACAGTTGGATTTTCACCAGCACCTTCACGGCTCCTTGGAGTCGCTAGTGCCAATGGGGCCGTTTATTTTTAAGCCCTCACCAGCAAGGACTTTACACCCCAGGCAAAGAAACATCCCCAATACGGGTGCAAATCCCCCAAAGGAGAAATTATTTGTGCCTAGGGAGGTCGCAGCTCCCACTGCGGGAATGCACACCCCACCGACCACGCTCAGCATCTCACAGATTGCTCAGGGGCTCCTTCTCGACCTCGTTGCTGTATCCCGTCATCACTCCAACGCGCTGCAGGCTGGGGCGTTGGACTTGGGCTGCTTCCAGCGTGGCTTATCATCTGCTGCACAGATTGCCCCTGGATTATGTGCCGGCGTACCGGCCCCGCTGGGGAACCGTGTGAGATCATAGAATCATAGAATGGTTCAGGTTGGAAGGGACCTTAAAGATCATCGAGTTCCAACCCCCCTGCCCTGGGCAGGGACACCTCCCACCAGACCAGGTTGCTCAAAGCCCCATCCAGCCTGGCCTTGAACACCTCCAGGGATGGGGCACCCACAACTTCCCTAGGCAACTTGTTCCAGTATCTCACCAACATCAACAGTAATGAATTTCTTCCTTATATCTAATCTAAATCTCCCCTCTTTCAGTTTAAAACCATTACCCCTCGTCCTATCACTCCACTCCCTGATAAAGAGTCCCTTCCCATTTCTCCTGCAGCCCCTTTAGGTACCAGAAGGGACTACAAGGTCTCCTCAGAGCCATCTCTTCTCCAGGCTGAACAACCCCAACTCTCCGTGGCCCATTAAGATTGTCCCCTTGAATGATCCATCTCCTTCCTTCTCTTCCCAGACCACAGCAAACCCCTGCACATGCGGCAGCTCAGCCCAAAATCTAAGAAGCTGGAGGAAAGGGGAATTTCCCACCCTTCCCATGGTGCCATCCCCATGGCCTTGTGTGCAGCAGGGTATGGGGTGGTTGTCCCCAAACCCCAATTGCCTTCCTGCAGCTCTCCGAGCCGGTGGCAGTCACACTTGTGTTTTTCAGGTGTGGACTGGGAGGGTTTCCTTGAGCTCAGAGGATGCCTCTGGTGTCAGCACATCAGAACTCGAGGCAGTTTATTTAGGTCTAAGGCAAAAAGCCTTTGCCAGGCTCATGTGCAGCCCCAGGTCTCCCCACCAATGCAGTAACATCCCAAAAAACCTCCTTGTAAGCAGAAGCTGCTTGTGCCAGCTCGACTGAACCTGCAGGACATGGTGTTTCCCCCAGGTATTGATAAAAAGAGCAAGTCAAAGCCTTTCACGGACACACATCCGCTAATTCCCCCCCTAACTCTGGCCGATGTCAGTGCTGGAGGCAGCACTCCCAGGATGGGGACAGTCACTGGCTCATGCAACACCGAGCCCTCCAGCTCCTTGTGCACCACCCAACGTGCTCTGGGCATTGGAAAGACACTGGGATATTTGGGATGAAAAGGTGCTAACTGAGGAGCTGCTGGGAGATTGCATGCACTCATGTACATCACTGCAAAGCCCCATGATGTGACATGCTGGTGGAGCTGGCAGGGGATGCGACAGGAACAAGGGAAACTCTGCTCCATCTCTGCTGTGCCCAAACACCACGGTTGGTATCCTCCAAAACATCCTACCCCAAAAAGCCAGTGGTGATGGAGCCATCACCCAGGGATGCCACTGGCATCTAAGGGGGTGTGCTGCTGCCTCATCCTACACAGAACTGATCCCTGTTGCATCTCACCATTGGCTTTTAGCCTCAAAATACGTAACTGGGTCCCGGTACCCACCTTCCAGCCTCCCTTCCTTACCTCCAAGAAGGTGCTGAGCGTGGCGTTGGTGGGGTTGTGGGTGATGAGGAACCTCATGTTTTTGTAGCAGACCTCCACCGGCGCAGGGCGGTTCATCCGGGCCATGGTGGGATGGGAGGAGGGCGAGGTGGTGCTGACAACGGTGGGGAAAAACCCAAGAAAAGTGTGGCGTGGAGGGGAAAACAAACGAAAAANGCCTCTGCGTATGGTGGGGGGGTGGCGGGAGGGTGACCCCCGTCACGTTACCCCATCGGGGTATGTGGAGTACTTAGGGGGGGCAGGGGGGGCCGGGAGCCTACGGGGCGGCGTCGGCGGCGTCCGGCAGCGGTCCCTCGCTGGGGCGATCCATGCACGGGAGCCTTGAATGGTTGAGTCGGAGGGTCGGGATGCTGGCGGAGAGGAGG
>VXAK01005760.1:0-10548 GCA_013399435.1 Arenaria interpres | reverse complement strand
ATTCTGTGATTCTGTGATATTTGAACTGAAATAAATTTCTGATCTTTTCTTTGGTGACACTTTTTCCCTAAAAGTTTGGAGTCCTGGATTAATCAATAGAGGAAAAAAATAATGTGTTTTGTTTTGTTTTGTTTTTTTAAGTGGCTAAAATCTAACAATGTTAACTAAACATGGATTGGAAACTGTCTGAAGGCTGGGCGAATTTGTACAAACTATTAAATGACTCTAAAATAGAATAGTATAAATTAATGGTGAATATATACTAGTAGGTTTAACTTTGGTGGATTACAGTTGCCACAAGTAAAAACCAAATATTATTTTAATTTTCTTCTCCAGTAAGTTAAGCATATGGTTTGAATTAATAAAAGTGATGTTAATATTGTTAAAACAATACAAAAAGTCTTGTAAAATTTTCAGAACTGTCATTGATGATATTTTAGTTCAGGCATACTGCCAGGAGAGGGTAATATTGAACTATAAATCTAAATAAATCTCGTCTGTCTTTACTGTAAGTTCAGTCTCCACTTGAATTTATGTACATTATTTTGCATATGAAAGATTACAAAACTTTCCATTTTGACAAATAGTTCAAAGAAAACACAGGCACTGTAATATTTTCAAATATATTATACAAATATATGTAAATTTTCAGAATTAATAAAAAAAATCTCTGTTGAGTTCCCACCATTCCAACCCCAAAGATAAACATTTGTAAATAAGTCATAAAAATATGATTGTATATTATCAACATATATGTGCATTAAACAAGAGGACATATAATTAGTACCACAGTTTAAAAAGCCATTAAAGTTATAATCTTTATTCTTATTATAATCTTTATTCTTTTCCTGTTGAATCATTTTCCTGATGTAAATGCTTATTCAGTTACAAAAGAAACTACAGATTATGAGGGACAAGTGATGATATTTGCTATGGTCATGTGTAAAATACAATGGAAAATTAATTATAATAGTTTTTTTCATATAAACTGGGACACAAGAAAGCAGTATTATTACTGTGGTTCTTATCAGCCCCATATTCTTTACTTGGTAAAACAGTAGCCTGTAATATGAGATCATGGACACAGCCACAAGACGTCTTCACACTGTGCCACCACTGACTCCCAAGTTAATTGTACTGTAGTTTAGCTCCAGCAACTTCATGCCAAGGATCTTCCAGGGGCCTTAAACAGATTTATAAGTGTGCTCTTTACTAATGAACAAACAGACTTTTGCAGGATTCATATTTGCATCTCACTGATCTGTACTTAAAAACTGTTCTTCCATATCTTTGTGATGCATGGTAATAAGTAGAAATGCATTACATTGGATGAAGAAAACAAGTTTTACATACTCTGAGTACCACAATATCATTCAGAACATTGTGTATCAGTGTTTTATGATTTATTTTTTTTTTTATTTCTTGGTAGGTCAAGGTTTACATAATTGAAGATTAAAATGAAATTAAAAATGCAAATTAGCACTGGGAAAGATGTGAGCATATTTAATGGTAGCATATTAGCTAACACAAATTGGTCAATTACTTGTTTATATAATGCTAACTATTAAAACATATGCTGATAAATGGATGTATTTCCAATAGATCTATAAGGTCAGCAAAAACTTTGGTAGAAATTAGTAAGTGTTTTTCCTCTTTCCTTCAGTGTTAGTCTTAGTGAGCCTCCAGCAGCTGAATCTTAATCAACATCACCTGGGGCAAAAATGACACACAACTGGGCAACAAGATAACACATAGCCAACACACTCCTTATCTTTACAATCATATGGACTTACCTGTGTATACAATAATCTATATATAGATTTAATTTTTAATTACCTGCATTACATTATTTTGCTCTGCTGATTAAAGTTCAAATTTAGACATTACAGTAATTTACTGTAATTTATTTACTATCTATATAAATACTAAATGAATACATTAATATTCAAGCTCTTGAACAGTTGATACTTCCATAATCAAAAAAAAAAAATACATGCTATGAAATGTGATTCGTATTTAGAGAAAATGAAAAAAAAATTAGCATAATGCTGACAGAGCCAAAAGAATAAAAAAAGTTAACTGAAATGCAAACGTAGAAACAATTAATATAGAAGTTTGAAAACAAAGTGAGGGATCATTGCAAGGATGGAAAAATACACCCTATTTTTTCCTGTTTTCATCCACCGAAACAATAGAGGTTGTGGCTCTAGTTGTGGTGTTTTAATAAACTGGTATAATGCATTACAATGAAAGCACATCTATTAAGCTTGAGATTAATGATTATGTATGGAATGTGTGTTCACACTGAATGGCTGTGAAAGATGATCAGTACATTGATAATCATTGTACTGGCATCAGCCCCTTGATTTTCAATGCTTGCTTGTTTTGTGTTTTAAACACACTAAACAATGTAATTTTGTTTCAGTATTTTAGAATTATAATTAAGTTGTCAACTGAATCAATTTGATCAATTTTATGCAGAAGACCTGTGATCATAAAGTTAGATTCTGTATCGATTTATGGTTTGGTACATATTTTAGCTAGCAGTTCATTTAAAGCGCTTCTAAACAGACAACCATTGATATGAGAAATCTTTTCTTCAAAATTATAAAGTGTATTTCCACAATGATATATTAAATGTCACAGAAGAGTAAGCTGTTTTTTTAAGAGCATGAACCAATACACTAGCAGTTTTGATCATCTGTTTTGTAGACTGAAACATGAAATATCAAGTAATGTAGCATTCATGGCATACATTTTATTCTTAAAATTATATCTTTCAAAACTAGATTAGGTCACTATTTTCAGTTTTGAGGCTATCACTGTCTGTGTTACTCCAGACCATCCATAAATATTAGGAATGGATCAAAGATGAGTACAGGGCCGGTAAGTTTGAAAACTCTAACACTTTTTAAATGAACATATCATAGTTGGCATTAAATGTGTTTCTAAATTTATTGGAATTTCTCTAAGTTAACATGACTTGTCATGTTTAATATAAACTAAATTATGTTAACATGGCATTTTAGAGATATGCAGTATATTTTCAGATAACTTAAGTATTATTTCCATTTCTCTCCATGGTAGGGAAACCATGACAGTACATGACCTTGTGTAAGACTAACTGCATGGTAATTATTAAATTCTGAGGATTATTTTGAAGTGATGTGACTTAAAATTCTGAACCCGTCAGATGCTGGATTCTCAAAGCATTTCACAGAATGACACAGAATCACAGAATCATTAAAGTTGGAAGGGATCTGCTTAGATTGTTTAGTCCACCCTGCCTCGCTCAGGCAGGATCAGCTGCAGCAGTTCTTCCAGGAACATTCCCAGTTAGGTTCTCTATATCTCTAAGGATGGAGATTATACAAGCTCTCTGGGCAACCTGTTTCATGGTTTGATGGTTTGCACCATCAAAAAGTATATTGGGAACTGATCTAATCAACTGAAGATAGACTGAGAACTTCGGTTCTAACAAAACCATTATCATTTTTTTTGGTTTCTTTCTTAGTCAATTCTAATTTTAGTGTTAATAGTAAAATTTTTAAAAGTAAAATAGTTTTTGGTGTTAATAGTAAAATATTTTTTTCTCATGTTTATATGGCTGGCAGGATGGAATAAGTTGGGTTTTTTTAAGGAGAAAAAGTACTTAAAATACTATATTATTAATTAGCCATAAACCAGAGAAATTTTTTAAGAAATAGACTAAAGATTTTTCTGCAGCATTACTACATTCAGCAATGACAAATTATGAGGTATTCCCTGTAGGTATGAATTCAAACATCATGCAAATTAAACTGGAAAAATGTGATAGGCTTAGATAATGATAATGATCAAGTTGATCATATGTCAGAGTTGAACCAGACAGCTTTGTATTTTCTCTCCTGAAATGAGACTTTATCCTACAGAAAGCTGTGAGAATGGCAACATTTTCTACGAGGAGAAGGCTATTGTGGCTCTTGAAATTAATGTAGCTCTGATAGAGAACTTTTATCATAAAACAGCTAGTTTTAGACCACAGCTGCAGACAAGCTGCTGTCCACACAATTGCTATACCTTTACTGTGTATAGTTTATATCTTCTCCCTGATCTTAAGAGAAACTATTTTTTATGAAACACCTGCAAGGAGATTAATGCAGGGCAGACATAATTTTGCATACTATCCTTTCATTTTCTCTGATGCAGATAATTGAGATTTATTTTTGCTCTTTTATAGGTAGAGAAATTAATTAGATGATGCCTAAACACCTTCATTCAGATGGCAAGAATAATTCTTCCCTTCCAAATAGCAATAATGTCAACATAAGAGCTATGTACTGCATCTGTCTGTGTTTTGACAGCAAATGAAGAAAGGGAACTGCAGATTAATAATATCTAGGTATAAGTTTAGAAAATATTTCACACACTTGTTCTTTTGATAACTCTTTCAGGATATAAAGTCTACAGGAGATCAGAGTGCAAACTACAATTTTGCATTCATATTAACGATATATTAAGGAACTTAACAAACTCTTAATAGATTCCATATTTTTTTGTTTTCCATGTGACTTTAAAATGTTGTGTATATCTTCCCAGAAGTATAAAGAAGAGATTAGTGCTATAGAAAAATGAAAATAATTTCACAGAATCCTAGAAGCATAGAACGGTTAGAGTTAGAGTGGACACTAATGATCATTTAGTTCCAATCCCCCGGCCACGGGCAGGAACACCTCCCACTAGACCAGGTTACTCAAAGCCCCATACAATCTGGCCTTGAACACCTCCAGGGAATGGGCATCCACAACTTCTCTGGGCAACTGGTTTCAGTCTCTCACCGTCTTCACAGTAAGAATTTCTTCCTGGGATCTAGTCTAAATCTACACTCCTCCAGTTTAAAACCATTATCTCTCGTCCTATCACTACACTCCCCCATAAAGAGTCCCTCCCCATATCTCCTGTAGGCCCCCTTTAAGTACTCCAAGGCTGCTGTCAGGTCTCCCCGGAGCCTTCTCCACACTGAACAACCCCTACTCCCTCAGCCTGTCTTCATAGGAGAGGTGCCCTAACCCTCTGATCATCTTGGTGGCCCTCCTCTGACCCACTCCAAGAGGTTCATATTCTTCTTATGTTGGGGGCTACAGGGCTGGATGTAGTGGAGTTTCACAAGAGTGGAGTAGAGGGGCAGAATCACCTCCCTTGACCAGCTGGCCATACTTCCTTTGATGCAGCCCAGTATGTGGTTATCTTTCTGGGCTGCCAAGTGCACATTGCCAGTTCATGTTGAGTTTCTCATCAACCAACACCCCCAAGTCCTTCTCCTCAGAGCTGCTCTCCAGCCATTCTCCACCCAGCCTGTATTTGTGCTTGGGATTGCCATGAGCCAGGTGCAGGATCTTGCACTTGGCCTTGTTGAATGTTATGACATTTGCATGGGTCCACCTCTCCAGCCTGTCCAGGTCCCTCTGGATGGCATGCCTTCCATCCAGCTTGTGAACTGTGCCATGCAGCTTGAANTTTCCACGAGTCCAGGCAGATGATGTCAATTTCTCTCCCCTCATCCACCAATGCTGTAACTCTATAGTAGAAAACCAGCAAATTTCTATGGCACAGTTTGCCTTTAGTGAAGCCACATTGGCTGTCACCAATTGTCTTCTTGTTTTCCATGTGCTTTAGTATAGTTTACAGGAGGATCTGCTCCATGATCTTGCTGAGCACAGACTAATTGGCATGTAGTTTCCTCAGTCTTTCATTTTTCTCTTTTTGAACATGAGGGTTATGTTTCCCCTTTTCCAGTCAGTGGGAACTTTACCTGACCACCACAGTTTCTCAAATATGATGGATAGTGGCTTAGCAACTTCATCCATCAGTTCCCTCAGGATCTGTGGATGAATGTCATCAGGTCCCATGGATTTCTCACCTTCAGTTTCCTTAGACAGTCTCAAATCTGGTCTTCTCCTGCATTGAGTGATTCTTCATTCTGCCTTTGCCTTCTACGACTTGAGCAGTGTGGCTAGAGCACTTGTTGGTGAAGACTGAGGCAAAAAAACCTGAGTACATCAGTCTTCTCTATATACAAGGTAATCAGGTTACTCATTTACTTTCAGAGAGGGCAGACATTTTCTCTAGTCTACCTTTTATCACTGATGTACCTGTAGAAGCTTATCTTGTTGCCCTTAACATCCCTAGCCAGATTTAAGTCTATCTGAGTTTTAGCTTTCCTAACCTGACTCCTGGTTGCTTAGACAATTTCTCCGTATTCCTTCCAGCCTACCTGGCCTTGTTTCCACCCTCTGCAGATTTTCTTTTTGCTTTTGAGTTTGTCAAAGAGCTCCTTGTTCATACATACAGGCCTCCTGTTTTTTTTTGCCTGACTTCCTCTTTGTTGGGATGAATCACTCCTGAGCTTAGACGAGGTGATAGTTGAATATTAAGCAGCTTTCTTGGGCCCCTCTTCCCTCCAGGTCTTTCTCCTATGGTACTCTACCAAGCAGATCCCTGAAGGGCCAAACTGTGCTCTCCTGAAGGTAGCAAGCTTACTGTACGCCCTCCTTACTGCCCTAAGGATCTTGAACTGCACCATTTCCTGGTCACTGCAGCCAAGGCTGTCCTTGAACATCATACTCCCCAGCAGCCTCTCCTTGTTGGTGAAAACAAGGTCCAGCATAACACCTCTCCTCATTGGCTCCTCTGACATTGGCTCCTGACAGTCTTCCTGGTCAGGTGGCCTGTAGCAGACCCCCACTGTAACATCACCTTTCCCCATCCTCCCTTCAACTCTGACCCATAAACTCTCAGTTGACTCCTCATCCACTTCCAGACAGAGCTCCATGCACTTGTAACTGGTCATAGAATCATAGAATGGTTTGAGTTGGAAGCGACCTTGAAGATCATCTAGTTCCAACCCCCCGCCATGGGCAGGGACACCTTCCACTAGACCAGGTTACTCAAAGCCCCATCCAGTCTGACCTGAACACTTCCAAGTATGGGCCATCCACAACTTCTCTGGGCAAAAACTTCTCCTGTTCCAGTGTCTCACCATCCTCACAGTAAAGAATTTCTTCTTAATATCTGATCTAAATCTACACTCTTCCAGTTTAAAATCATTAACTCTTGTCCTATCACTACACTCCCTTACAAAGAGGCCCTCCCCAGCTTTCCTGTAGGCTCCCTTTAAGGACCCTACAGGAGTCATTGATATAGAAGGCAACAACCCCTTCTTGTCTCCTCTGTCTGTCCTTCCTGAAGCGTCTGTATCCTTACATTCCAACACTCCAGTTAATAGAGTCATCCCAACACGTCCCTGCAATGCCAATAAGACTGTAGCCCTGCAGGCGTGCACACATCTCTAACTTCTCTTGTTTACTCCTCATGCTAAGTGCATTTGCATAGAGCCATTGAACTTGGGCCCTCGATGAAGCCGACTTACTGGCTGGAGGGGCTTGAACTTCTTTGTGCTGTACTCCAGGCACTTTCTTGCTGACCTGGGATCTTTATCCAGGCTCTTGGTATCTATACTCGTAGGAGTGGGATGGATTGAGGTTCCTGTCCCCCAGCAACTCTAGTTTAAAGCCCTCTTCACAAGATTAGCAAACCTCCGACTGAAGATACTCTTCCCTTTCTCTTACAAATGGACACCATCAAGCCCCAGTAGACCAGGTTTCTCAAAGTGATTCCCATTATCTAAGTAGCTGAGCCCCTGCCTATGGCACTAGCCCCATAGTCATTCGTTGATTTGCCAGATTCAACTGGCCTTTTCAGCCCTCTTCCCTTGGACCAGGAAGACTGATGAAAAAACTACCTGCATCCCGGAGTCCCTGACTGCTGCTCCCTGGGCTTTATAGTCATTCTTGATACTCCTCAAACTGTTCCTGGCAGTATCACTGGTGTCCACATGAAACAACAGCAGCAGATAATAGTCAGAGGACTGTATGAGACTTGACAGTCTCCCAGTGACATCCTTAATATGAACCGCAAGTAAGCAGTACACTTCTCTGGAGAATGCATCAGGTTGGCAAATGAGTGCCTACGTACTTTTCAAAAGAGAGTCACCTACTGCTATCAACTGTTGCTTTATCTTAGATTTTTTTTTTTTTTTTTTTTAGTTCTGCATGTTTGCTGCCACCTGTTTATTAAATGTAGCATACATGTCAGTTATGTGCATAGTAGACTTCTGAATGATTTCAAATATCAATGGAAAAAATAAGTTCAGTTTTGGCAAACATATGGTTATCACCTACACGAAAAAGCCTCCCCAAAATAAAATTATTTTCAGTACTAAATCTTTCATAGATATTCAATTTTCTTATTAGGATGGATAATATGCAATAAAGGCACTCTAAACTGAAAATATGTCTCAGTGAGATCTCACTGTTTCCAAAAAAAACCAAACTGCAACCTGAAAGCAGTGGGAGAGAAATATTTTTTTTTTTTTTCAGTCAGATTACACTGCACATTGCACAGCACTTTGTATTAATTCACTACCCACACTCTTTATTATTAATTGGGCTGAGATGATGACTATCATGCTATAGGTGATTTAGATGAAAAAATCCATCCCTGATGTCATGGAGAATACTAGGCCCTAATAATGACTCAGTAGCTGTCCTCCAGCAAAGCTCACACCTGTTCATCGTCTGTGACTCGGTAAAATCCATATGGCTTCACACAGTTGCCAGTAGATGGTTAGCTGTACTTAGATCTTTAAGTCAGACAAAGATTTAGGAAAAACGAGGTCAGAAAATCAATTCAGAAGCTACTCTTACTATAGGTTCTAAACAAAGTTGCTTTGTCTATAAAATCTCATGTGAAAATGAGATCAATTTAATTGCAAAGCTTAATTGTTTGTAAAAGACTTTATATATAGGCAAGGTACGTAGCAAGTAATGTGTAGGGCAATAGATTTTTGGAAGCAGAAATAATGTATATATTCCTACCTACTGTATCTGCCAGTGTCACTGAGGAAAGGCAAGGGTGTGCAACAATGTCACCACAGCTGATGAAATGGACTCTCTCAATAAAGTCACTACTTTACCCTATTCTCATCTTCTTTAATAGCAGAAAGAACAGAAAGTTCACTCTTCCTGACCTACTTTCTGCTTTTTACTTTACTGGAAATATTCCCACTCTTGTCCTTATCCCTCACCCCTGAGCACACTAAATTGAATTTTTCTTTCTTCATCCTAAAAAGGGTTTTCTTCCCTTTTACAGAGGGAACATGTCTGATTTTGCTGTACTAATGTTCCTCCTAGTCCATGTAAGAAACCCAGATTCACAAGATCTGAACCACAAGGACATTTTAAGATAAGATGCTGTTTGTTATATATGAATAAAAATTCTTACTTTCACCTCAAAAGTGGATTCAAAGGTTCATTTTCTCTGCACCATCTCCATAAAAACAAAGCAGGAGTCCACATCTGCTGAAATAAAAAAATATGAAAAAACATAAGCCCATTCCTATTTTAGAAATAAACTAGGACATAGCCCAATGAGTCTGATGGTAGACCTGAAGTTGCGCCATCAAAACTACAGCTAAACTATTGATATAGCATGCTGAACTGATCAAAAAACACCTTTCAATGCTTTTCAGCACCTTTTATGCACCTGAGGCATACATTTTTCAAGCAGAAGTCTGACATTCCTTCTGCAAAAATGGGCTTGGATATAGTTATGCACTATCTTCAATAGAGAGAAATCCCCTGGAAACTTTTAACATGTTTTTTGAATTCAGGAAACTGTGTACTTTTTACTCTGTCCATTGAATTTTTATTCTACCTAATGTGTTTATCTCTATAGTGACTAACATTATCCTCACACTTGTAGAAGTTGTTTTCTGAAAATAAATGGCTATTTGAGAACAGAAGCCAAAAATGAAATCATTGGCAGATGTAGGTTTGTGTGTTCTTCCCACTTTGACAAAAAGGCTGAAATGGGTTCTAAGTCCAGTAGATTTAATTTCTTTAATGGCCTTCATTTGCTCTGTGACAATAGCGTGGATAAAACAAAGAGGATGGCTACGTGGCAGAATGCAAAGCTAAGAAATCATATTCAAGGAGGTAGCTCCTTGTAAGAGTGTCTGAGGATTTAGATGCAGGGATTAACTGAAAAACGCTAGCCCATTCAATAAGTTATTTTCCTTTTCATGCATTTTTAACCAAATAAAAATATTCCAGTGTGGACAACCGAGCATAAATCTGTCACACCTTTCCTGAGTTGTATCTGTAGTCAGGTATACTCAGGTTTTTTATACTTGTGTGCTTCCTATTAGAGCCCAATTCTCTTGCAGTCTTTGCTCTTCCACACAGCAACTGAACCAAAGGATAACTTTACCTATAGACTTTTCGGGAGAAGAAAAGACCCAAAATAAGGAGAATTTTTTTCCAGTTCTACCATTTTCTGAAAACTCTGACTACTCAGATATTGTGCAAAAGAGAAACATGGCCCCTGTCAATTTAGAAACAGGGAGCTTTATTGTATCTCTATGTTGTGGGTTAACCCTATAAGCAGCTAAGCACCATACAGCAGCTTGCTCACTCCCTCTCCGCACTGGGATGGGGGAGAGAATAGAAA
>VXAK01005759.1:32023-52864 GCA_013399435.1 Arenaria interpres | reverse complement strand
GAGGACGGGAGGATGCAGCGGGGGGTGCCCCGGGATGAAGGACGCATCGGGCTGGGGGCTGGCGGTCGCACCGGGATGAGGGGTGCAGCGGGATGGGGACTAGGGGATGCAGTGGGCTGCGCTGGGGAAGGCACAGGGAGATGCTCCCGGGCGCCTTGGGGAGGGAGTGAGGCGGGAGGCGGATGGGGGATGCCCGGGGGATGTGGGAGTGGGGCCCGGAGGATGCACCGGCGGCGCGCTGGGGACCGGGAGTGCCCGCGCTCGGTGAAACGGGCGGGCACTGGGAAAGGGGCACGGCAGGGTGGGGCACTGGGAGCGGACTGGGATGAGTCCTGGGGGAGGAGATGGGGCCGAGTCAGGGCTGGACCTTCCCCCCTCCCCGGGGGAGGAGTATGTCACAGTGAGGGGCCCTGGGGGGCTGCAGTGTGGTCATGGCCCCACAGCCCCGGAGCGGTGTGACAGGGCTCAGGTGGGGTCCCCCAGGATCTGTGGGTCCTGTGGGAGGGGCTGGTCCTTTCCTGGCTGTGCAGGGACAGGGACATCCCAGGGCTGCCCCTCCCTGGGGCTGAGGCCAGCCCAGACCTTCGGGGGCTGTGAGAGGAGGGTGTCTCGGGCTTGGCAGTTCTTCCTCCTCCATCCTGCAGCGTGTGGAGGGCTGTGGTAGGGCAGGGGAGCCCGGGCAGCAGGAGATGAGATGTGAGGGGTGGGGGCTGCACCCTGTCCACTGCTTCCTTCTCACGCCTGCTGTCCCCAGGCTGAAGGATGAGACGCAGAAGCGGGAGGATGCAGAGAAGAGCCTAGTTCTGTTCCGCAAGGTGAGGGGGCTGTGGGGCCTGTCCCCCCCATGCAGTGCCCATTCCCCCTTGTCCCCCCATGCAGTGCACACTGGTGATGCCCGTGACCTACTGCCCACTGGCCCAGCTGCCCACACACGTGAAGGCCCCAGTGATGCCCCATGCACCAGGTGCTCCCCATCCTGCACTGCCCTGGGGGAGGGCTGTCCCCTCAGTGCTGCCCCACAGCTTGGCCTGGTCTCTACCTGCAGGATGTGGATGATGCTACGCTGTCCCGGCTGGAGTTGGAGCGCAAAGTGGAGCTGCTGATGGACGAGATTGGCTTCCTCAGGAAGCTGCATGAGGAGGTGGGGAGGTTGCGGGGGGATGGGAGGGAGTGGATTGGGTCCTTGTGCTGCAAAGCCACAGCCCGTGTTCTCACACAGGAGCTGCGAGACCTGGAGGTGAGCGCCGTGAGCCCGGCGGTGCCGGTGGAGGTGGAGGTCTGCAAGCCAGAGCTGACGGCTGCCCTGCGGGAGATCCGCACCCAGTACGAGAGCATTGCTGTGAAGAACCTCCAAGAAGCCGAGGAGTGGTACAAATCTAAGGTACCTGGGAGCTGGGGGAGGAGCGTGAGGGGGCTGTGGCACCCCAGCAGCCCTGACTCCCCCGGCCCCGACAGTTTGCCGACCTCTCAAACGCGGCCAACCGCAATCATGAGGCGCTGCGGCTGGCCAAGCAGGAGATGAATGAGTCACGGCGGCAGATCCAGAGCCTTACCTCTGAGGTGGATGGGCTGAAGGGCATGGTGAGAGCCTGGGGGGGTTGTCTGGGCGGGGCACAGGGACTGGGGCCCTGGCCCCATGCAGTCCCTTCTTCCCCCGCAGAATGAGGCGCTGCAGCGGCAGATGCGGGAGATGGAGGATGAGTTTGGGGAGGAGATTGGAAACTACCAGGATGTGGTGGGGCGGCTGGAGCAGGAGATCAAGCAGATGAAGGAGGAGATGGCAAGGCACCTGCGTGAGTACCAGGACCTGCTCAACGTCAAGATGGCCCTGGACATCGAGATCGCCACGTACCGCAAGCTGCTGGAGGGAGAGGAGAGCCGGTGAGGCTGCTCTGCCCTACGAAGGGAGACTGGCACATGCAGCCTCATGTCCCTGTCACTCCTGAGGTGCAGAGTCTGCCTGGGGGAGAAGGTCCCCCTCGTTGGGTCAGCCTGGTTGTTACGAGATTTTTCTTGTGAGGAGGCAGCTCTGGCCAAACAAAAAGTTCCCCTGGGAGCTTCTTGCTGCTGAGATAAAGGCAAGGCCAGGGGGAGCTGCTGCTGGCTCCTCTCCTGCCACCTTGTTCGGCAGCCTGCTGGCACAGCCCACCTCTGGCCCAGCACAGTTTAGCTGTGGTATGGGTCACCCACTCAGTGGTGTGGAGGGGACAGGATCACCAGCGACGACTATGAGCGCCCCTCTCACCCCCCTCTCCCCCCTCCAGGATCACCATCCCCCTGCACCCCGCCACCTCCTTCAGCATGAGAAGCTCAGGTGAGGTGAGGGGGAGGGGGGCAGGGGTTGGGACAGACACCCCACAGGGATGTAGGTGGGTCCCTGTGCCACTGCCTCAACTGGCCTTGCACCCACCTGCACCCCGGGGGGGGGCACAGGCGCTGACAGCCTCTCTGTGCCCCAGTGCTGGAGCCACAGCCTGCAGAGAGCCCAACGCGGAGTATGGTCCTCATCAGAACCATTGAGATGCGGGATGGGCAGGTGAGGGTTGGGGGCTGCAATGGGGGGAGGTCCATGTTGTGAGGCTGACCCATACCTTCTCCCCCTGCAGCGGGTGGTGACGGAGTCACACAAGGAGCGAGCAGAGCCGGGGAAATGACAGAGAGGACCTGCTGTGCTGGCCCCCATCCTGCCCTGCCAGACACCACAGGGTGGTACTAGGGAGGGAGGTGGTTCGCTGGACCCCACTTGCGCACTGTGCGGCCTGTGGGGCAGAGCATGGGGCCAGCTGACTCCAATCCCCACTGCCAGCGCCGCGGCGTGATGTTGCCGGACATCCCTGTGCCTTGTCCTCCTATTTATTGCTATTTATTGCCTATTTATTTTTCTCCTTACTGGAACCAATATTTAATGACTGTCTCCCTCTGCCCCAGCCCCACGGCTGAGGGGGGTCCCTCCGCATGGAGGTGGCACCACCTGCCCCCAGGGTTTGTGGCCACCGGTGGTCCCCAGGCACTGTCCCCTCCCGGAGTCTCTGCCCTGCCTTGGCCCTGTCTCCTCCCAACCCTGGGCCCTTGGGGTGGGCGGGAAGGGGTGCAGGGGCCTGGCTGAAGGGGCTGGGGTGTCTTGGGGCTGTCCCCCAATGTCCCCATCCTGCTTGAGTGGCAAATAAAGGCTGTGGTGAGGATGGGGCAAAGTCCTTTGTGTTGGGGAGAGTGGGGCCAGTGCGGGGGGTGCACATGGAGTGGAAGGCATGGAGTTGGCTGTGATGGTGTGCCAGCACCACTCAGCACCAGCCAAAACACGGGGGGGCGGTGTGTGTGTGACCAGCACTGCACTGACCTTTCCCCCACCCACAGCTGTCACGCGGAGAAATACCCTCCTGCTCAGCCAGCCCCCGGTTCAATCTTCCCCAGCACCGTGCCCATCAGCTGGGGTCCCACTAGAGCAGTGAAGGCAGGTGTGAGCACCCTGCTGTAGGCCTTGGGAGTCCAGAGACCCCTCTGGCAGTGCCCTCCTGTAACTGGGATACACCTCCCTTCTCCCCCAGATAGTCACCTCAGACCAGACCAAGTCATGTCAGGACCAAGGGATCCCGCTGCCAAGGGATGAGGGACGCACCCAATGGGGACCAGGGCATACACCAGGTAGAGGGATGCTCCTGGATGAAGCACCCTGATTGGTTCAGGGGAAGGGGGGCCTGTGAGGGGCCTAGAGGGGTGGGCTGCAGGGGTTATTAGGGTTGGGGGGCTCAGCTGGGGGCAGGGGGGTTCCCTGAACCCCCAGCTGCAGCCCCAGGGCTGCACTGTGCCCAGGGAGCACCCCGGGGTACAGGGGGCTCTGTCCCTGCTCCCTCCTGTCACTGCTGCCGACCAGCAACAGTTAGGGAGCTCCTCACCCACGAAACTACTTTCACAACCCTGTCAGTGCCCCTCCCCCACATGCCAGCACCCTCAAGTCTGTCAGGATACCCTGGTGCTCTCCCCATCCCTGGGCACCCCCCCGTCCCCATGGCTGATTGGGCTCTGTGTTCCCTCCAGTAAAACACTCTGGGTTTGGATGTGCAGCTACTGCCTGCTCCTCCCTGGGGTGGGGGGATGGAGAGGACCCCCAGGGAGGTGGCTGTGCCACCATTGCGCCTTGCTGCTGGCCCTGCCTGTCCCCTGTCCCTGCAGCGGCGATGAGCTTGGACCCTCATTGTCACCTTCCCCAGTATGTCACCCCCAGTTCTAACAGCCTACTCTGCCCCTACACATTCCCTCCTCAGCCCTTCCAGTCCAGTCCGGTCCAGTATGTGTCCCCTCAGTCCAATCTGGTCCAGTACGTGCCTCCCAGTCTCCTCCTCCCAGTCTGGTCCAGTAAATTCTGCTCAGTTCTCCTGGCCCAGTCTGGTCTCACACATCCCCTTGTGCCTCCACAGACCAGTCTGGTGGGTTTGATATTGTCAGGAAAGCGTCAGCATTGGCCCATCTGAGTTGTCTGGGCTTCATGAGGTGGTGGGGAGATGTGCATCCAGAGGAGGTCAGCACAGCCACGAAACCCACCTGGCACAAACACGTTTGAGGTTTAATATTCTTCTATCAAAATGTGTAGGTCTAATTTCTTATGAAAAATTGCAACAAAGATACAAATTAGCTCCTGGATCAGGTTTTTGCACCAATTTTTGTGACTCCTGTGGATTATAACCCCAACAGCCCCACACAACACAATGGACAAGGGCCTGGCTAAGCTGGGAGCAGCCAAGCACAAAACGTCCGGCTGGAAAATAAGATGAACATGAGTTATTTCTCAAAATAGGGGAGGGCCACGGGATGGGACTCAGTTCCATCCCTCCAAAAAGAGGAGGATGTTGGGAGGATGCAGGACAGCCATTTCTCCTCCCAAAAAAGGGAGCGGTTGTGCAAGAAACAAACATAGAAAGGGAACTGGGGAAGGGACCTTTCTCCCTCAGGACAAGGATGCTCGTGGTCTGGGCTGTAAGGGACAGAATAGGGGAGTGTGGCTTGAAGGAGAAATCTCTGATGCTCCAGCTTCTGCGGGGAGGGTCATGCACCAAAGCTCCACTGGGAGAGCAGAACGGCAGCCCTGGGAGTGCTATCCCACTGTCAGAGGTGAGGAGTGAAGCAGCTTGTGCCCGCTCTCCCTCCCTAACCTGTGGGCACAGAGGGCTTGGGGCCACCCTGGCTCACCCCTTCTCACTGAAGATGCTTCCTGCAGGAGGAGGGGCTTCCCTCGGGGGCCCAGCACCCTGCCTTGCAGTGTGGCTTTTCCTAGCAGTCACAAGAGAATCACAGAATCACAGAATCTTCTAGGTTGGAAGGGACCTTAAAGATCATCTTGTCCAACCGTCAACCTAATTTTGACAAAAATAAACACCCACACAACAAACAAAAAGCAACACCATCACTAAACCATCTCTCCCAGCACCACATCAACCCGTCTTTTGAACACCTCCAGGGATGGTGCCTCAACCTCCTTCCTGGGCAGCCCATTCCAATGTCTGATCACCCTTTGGGTGAAAAAATTCTCCCTAATATCCAGCCTGAACCTCCCCTGGCGTAACTTGAGGCCATTTCCTCTAGTCCTGTCACCTGTGACTTGGGAGAAGACACCAACCCCCACCTCTCTACACCCTCCTTTCAGGGAGTTGGAGAGAGCAAGAAGGTCTCCCCCTCAGCCTCCTCTTCTCCAGGCTGAATAACCCCAGCTCCCTCAGCCTCTCCTCATAAGACTTATGCTCCAAGGTAGCTGCCCTGGCCAAAATGCCCTGGCCAGTTCTCCTGGCAAGCCAACAGTGCCCTGCTGTGTGCTCAGGACAGCAGAGCAGGCTGTCTCTGCAGCCAGGGGCTCTTGCTTTTACTTGTTGACTGACAACCAGGGTGAGCTGAGTGGGTTGTTAACCCCGTGGAGAGGTTGCTTCTCTAGGGAGGAGTGGACAAGTTAGGTGACCCAAACTGATCAACAGGGTGCTCTCTCCCATCTGCCATGCTCACTAAGATGCTGAAGGCTCAGAAGGGGTTTGGTTGGCTCGTCCTGAAAGGTTCTTCTTCTTTGGCTGTTCTTCAAGGGTGTTTTTTTAATGAGGAGGAACGCCCTGTGAGTTTGTCTGCCTTCACAGTGTTCCAGAATCCAGTTCACCTTCACTGACACCAGTCTGGAACTTTTCCAGTGCCTGCCTGTGACATCTCTCTGGGAGCTTGATATGGTTTTGTATATATATATATATATATTGTGGCTATTTCATTATTTTCTTTTTATTTTATTATTAATATTTCATAAAAGTAGTTTGGTTTGGTTTTTTTCCTAAACTCATAACTCTCTTTATCTCTCTTCTTCCTCTCCTTGGAGTGAGAGGTGGGGGAGAGCATCTGTCATCTTGTCATTGGCCAGCCTGGCCCAAACCATGACACCAAGCTGATGATACACTGGTTATCATCATGCTGCCTTGGGTGAGGGTTTCTGTGCCTCTTTGGTGGCCAAGGGCTGAAAAGGGTGCTGTGTGCCTGGGTTCTTGAGCCCTTCTTGTACCAAGGGGTTTGTCATGAGACTGTCTGCAATGGTCTTGTGCCGCACAGGTACTCCAGGGCTGGCCACACTGATGTGTGTAATGGTCTCCAAGCCCTGATGCTGCTCCGGGAAGAGCTCCAGTACAGCTTTTGAGCACGCCCAAGCCCTGTTTATCCCCTGGGGGTGAGTGTGCTGATCTGTATGAGGCTTCCTGGGGGCTTCCCTGGGGCTGGTTGCATCTGAGGGAGCCTGAGCTGCAACAGAAAGCCAGAGCTAGGCATGCTGTTGTGTGCATTGATTCTCAGTCCCTATCTATTTTCTGGAGTTGGGAAATGCATGCTGCTCTGCATGAGGAGTCCCCAGCTTTTCCAGTACTCCCAGAATGAAGATGCTGGTGATTATGAGGATTCCTGAGCTTCCCTGTTCCCCTGGGGATGGGCAATCTGCTGTGTGCCAGGGACTCTGAGCCCTGTGACTGCACTGGCCATGGCTACACTGCTGCATGTGAGGGTACCTGCATCTCCCTGGTGTCCCAGGGCAGGGTGTGAGGGTGACCGAGCCTTCCCAGTTCCACAGAGCTGGGCATGGGGCCCAGAGTGCAAGTATTCCTGAGCTTTACCAGTAGCCCCAGGAAGCAAATGCAAGCCTTACTGAGCTCTGCTGATGGGCCAGGGCTGGACACACTGGATCCCTGGTACATGGGTGCTGGAGCCTCACTGGTGGCTCAGGGCTCTGCTGGCCGCAGGAGTCTCTAACCTCCACTAGTGCCCCAGCACTGGGTCAGCTGCTGCGTGCAAGGGTCCACTCCAGTGCACCAGTAACAATTACACTGCTGCACACAAAGGTCTCTGAGCCCCACAAATGCAGCAGCATTGGACCCACTGTTGGGTGTGAGGATCCCCAAGTCTCTCCAGAGCATCAGGGCTGAGGATGCCATGAGCCCTGATGGCACATGGAACTGGACACACTGCTATGTGTGAGGGTTCCTGAGCCTGACTGGTACCCCAGGGCTGGACATGCTTCAGTGAAGTCGACAGTCATAAGGCTCTGGGTCACTATGGAGCAGTTCCTTTTTTGCTGTTGAGTCACATTTCATGTCTCCATGGGGACAGAGCTGAGGGACTTGCCATGAAGTCCAGGGGCTTCCCAGGTTGTTAGACTCCCAGCACTTTGTTTGCAAGTTTGGGTCTGGTCCCATTGAAGTGAGGTCAGGGCTTGCGAAAGATTTAACAGTCAGAGATCAGCAAAAACAGACTACTTTGAGGCAGGGGAGGCAAATTTTAATGTAACTCTGAAGCCAAGAGAGTGTATGGGTGGAGGTCCCAAGTGAAGCTTCACACAACCTAGGCCTTTTTACATCAGCCTGCTCCCATGTGACAGAGAATGACCCTGTGAGAGATTGACTTGAACACAGGCTGCAGAACCTCTGGGTTGGGGCAAGGGTGCTAGACACTCTTGGTACTTTCTCCAACACCTCCCAGTTGGCCTCTACCATGTCTTTCCTTCTCTGCAGTGCTGTTCAGTCACAGTGAATGGCAGTCCCGATCTATTATCTGTTTTAGATGACTCTTTAAAAATCCATTTCAATTTACCTAGTCCATTCTACTGCACCTTGTTTCCCCTTGCAGTGAGTTGCAATTCCTTACAAGGACTTGTGTTTTCCTGGTACAGTAGCAGCTCCATTTCTGTCTCACTAGGCTATGTGGATCCTTTCTCATAGGATCACAGGATAATTTGAGTTGTCGGTACCTCAGGAAGTCTCTGGTCCATCCTCCTGCTCCAAGCAGGGTCAGATACAAGATCAGGCTTTTTCTCTGTTGTGCCGTTGACTAAAGCTTAATGAAGGATGGGGCTCTGAGCAATGTGATCTATCTGAAGACATCCCTGGTCATTGCAGGGGGTTGGACTAGATGGCCTTTAAAGGTTTCTTCCAACCCTAACTGTTCTATGAAATTCCTGGCTGGAGGCTGTATGGTATTTACACTGAGCTAACCAGCACTGTGTATTTCCTGCAGGACTGGAATTCCTCCATGGTGAAAGCTGTCAGACTGAAAAAGAAAGCAAAGCTGGTACACTCAATTCTTTCCCTTGAAATCAGTACCATTGTGAGCCTTGGCTGGCACACCACCACCCATCATCTCACAGCCACCTGTATTGACACCTGAGCTACTACCCAAAATCAAACTGTTAAAGTAACAGTTTACTGCTAAGAAAAGCTAGGCAAGTAGCATAAATCACACCATATTATAACCCTAAGTAATTTATTATAATTAAAGCTTACTTATTTAAGCTAAACAACTAATTTCTCTCAACAGTCGTCCCTCTGTTTCTATTAAGCGTTCGTGCTGATATGCTGAACAAAGTTTGTGAAATCTTTCAAGTTATCACATTATCAGCCACAAGTTCAACATGGCCAGACTTAGCAATATTTCTATGGGATGTAGCATGTGGTTTTAAATTCCTGTTGCCGTGGGTGACCATCCAAAGAGTGTTTCCCTCCATTGATGCTCTTCATTCCTTTTTATCCTTTCAAAGACCATGATGATTTACTTCTGCATCATGGTGAGCAGTGATTAGGGCCTTTTGTCCACCAGTCTTCACATTTTAATACTGGTAATAGTATGTGTTATAGTGTAGTATGTGTAATATGCTGTAATAGTTTTTTTTACTAGTGTTCTTAAAGGAGTGGGCAACAAATTATGGTATAAGGTACAGTTTAGACTGGAGTGGTTGGTGGGACATGATAGGAGCTGAATAATTAAAGTTGCATCCCATAATTTTTTGTAAAGTTACAAATACAAATATTTGAGTGATTATGTGCATCTACTATGAAGTTATCTACAGATATTGTGCTACAAAGTGTTTTCATAAAGACACAAACTTTTCCGGTATATACTGCAGTTTTGGGGTTTTCATCGGGACAGATCTCAAAAGGGCAGACTTTCTGTTCAGTGTCAAGACAAATGTCTTGGGCTTTGATGGTGCTACTTTCACGGACAAATCCTCGTTGGTCCTGTGCAACATATGCATCTATATCAGCAGTTTGCCACTTCTTCCCGATTTGTTGGGCTTATACTCTATGTTTTAACAGATAGAATACAGTTCCATCGTGATTTAACCCCTACGAAATGATTAAGTATATGGTGTACACCGAAGTGGTGTGTATTGTTAAGACAAAAGCAGTGGCCCTATTGTTGAAGGGGTCATAAGTAAAACTAACTAAATACCACCAGGATTGGAATTCTCTTTCAAATTTAGTTGTCCCAAATTTTTGATTCTCCTCAGGTAAAATGCCTTCTTCACCTTCCCTTAAAATTGCTGCTATTGTAGACTGCATCCACAGCTGAGCTTGGGTACAGCTAAGTGCTACTGAAACAATTCCTTGAACTGTTCCAATTAACTAGTGATATTTTCATTAATTTTCTCCCATCAGACACAAGCCGTTGGTTAGACCCTAATACTAATAAGAGGATTGCAATGAGTGTTGTAATTTGTGTAAGTCATTTGCGGTTGTGCTCAGTTTTTTTTACAAGCACTTCAGCATTTATGCTATTTAAGACTCCCAGTCCTGTCCCTATGATACCAGTTACATCTCTTTTTGTTTGCCTTGAAGTGGTAAAGATTTGCTCATGTAACCATGCAAACCATGGCTATGGTTATGGATGTGCTTAGGAATGGTGAGCAGGTCAGTTTAATTTTAGAAACATTGACTTGTGTCATCAGTTCTGCCTGTTGACTTGGGCGAATTGAAATTCGCCTCCCCTGCTTTGAAGCAGTGACCATGAGAGACTAAATATTGCTTGTTGTTGCCCTATGTGTTTGATAGCATATGGTCCAATTCCAGCTATTTGTGGGATCAACTCCTCTCTTACTAGCAGAGCCAAAGTTGGATTAATTGTGGTCATAGTGAGACTGTTGTTGGTATGGAGCCAATTCTTTTGCAAGACTCAGTAGTTTCTACTTTGCCAACTTTGCCATTAACTGTGACACAACACCTGAAATCAAGTGTTAAACATCAACTGGTATCATTGGGACTATGAAAACTAATTTTTTTGATTACGTCTGTCACATTTAGATCATTCACCCTGTCTGGTTACAACAAAAAATGAGAGTCCCTTCTTTAGGTTTTTCAATTGGGAACTCAGTTCCTACTCGGATACTCAGATCTACTCTAAGTAGATTCTTTTCTTTTTGAATTTATCATTTTTCCACCACTCTGGATCATCTACTATTTTGTCCCAGTTTGCGGTAAAATAGAACAAACTTTCAGTTCAGTAATTTTACTTCCTAGCTAGGCCTTTTCTAACTGTCTGAAATTAACGGCTAATTGTGGAGAAAACTGTTCGTTTTTAAAGTGATAAGACCAATGTTTGTACTTCACGCCAAGAAACGGCATGCAGAGAGGCTCTTGCTTATACTTATTGCTATAACAACCAAGGTCAGCTAATTTTGTTATTTGTCCCATTGGAGAGTTGGAAACAGAAATGCATAGAGGGGTCACATCTGTGGGGAGGGGTGGGCAGGAGCGGTGACCCAAAACTGACCAACAGGGTATTCCATCCCTTCTGTCTCGTGCTCAGTATAAAAGCTGAGGGATCAAAGGGTCAGCTCTGTTTCTTCAATGGAAGAAGAGACCCTGTCTGTTCATCTGCTTTTGATCCCGATCCGTGTATTCCTGACTCCAAGGTTGGAATCCAGTTCTCATCCATCACTGAGTTTAGTTGGAACTTCCCTAGTGCCCGCTAGTGATCTCAATCTGGGAGCCTGATAAGGTTTTGTATAGAATGTATCTGTTTCATTATTTCCTTTTAATTTTATCATTAATATTTCATTAAAGTAGTTTAGTTCCTTCTAAACTCGTAAATTTCTTTATCCCTCCTCCTTTTCTCCTGGGAGCAAGAAATGGGTGGAGAGCATCTGTCTCCTGTAAGAGGCCAATTTGGCCCAAACCACGACATATTTTTAATTTCATACTTAGCCATGCTGTAGTAGTCACCAGAGTCAACAGTATGAGGAGTATTGAAATATCCCCCTTCATTCATTGTTGATTTTCACAAATCGGTCATCCATCGGCTGGTTTGGCTATCCATCACTCGCTTGATGTGAGTGGTGTATCCAATTTTCGTTCCCTAAAACATTAACAGCAAAATAAAAGCACAATAAAACAGTGTGGGGGCCCTGCCATTTGGGTTCCAATTTTGATTTTCCAGAAAATACTTTAATTAAGACTTCATCTCCTGGCTGTATATCATGTACCTGTATTTCAGGTGGTGTGAGTTGGCATCATTGGGCATATTTCCTTTTATCTTCAAACCTTATTTGCATATATAAAAGATACTTGGTAACCTGTTCATCAAATAGGCAGGTCTTAGCTGGTATGTAAGTCCCTGGGTGCCTCCCAGAGAGAATCTCTGCTTGCATTAGTCCTATGGCTTGTTGTAGAGTGTTTTGGACAGCCCGTAGGACTAAGTTTAATGCTTTTGGCCATTTTGAACCAGTGTATGTATGTACTTTTGCTATCTTTTAGTGGTCAATTCATCCTTTCTACTTGTCCTGAAGACTCTGGGTGATAGGGAGAATGCAGGTTTCATTCTATACCTAACAATTTGTACAGCTGATTGATTATATTGACTGTGAAATGAGCGCTCCTGTCCAACTCAATTGACTCTGGAACCCCATACCTAAAAATAATTTCTTTCAATAAAGCTTTTACTACCCCTCCTATATCAGCTTTTCTTGTCAGGAAGGCTTCCACCCAACCTGACAGTTGATCTACTATTACAAGCAAACGTTGTATCCATAAGCAGGGGGTATATCTACATAGTTCACTTGTAATCGTTGAAAAGGGAAGAGGGTCTGTGGTCACGACCCCAACTCTGGGTTCGTCCTGGTACTTGAGAAGTTTTCACAATTTGTTGTCCTGGTTTGAGATAGAACAAACCTAATTCTTTCCAGTAATTTTACTTCTCAGTTAAGTCTCTTCTGAATGCACTCTCTGAAATTAATGGCATATTTTCCAGACAGTGTCTGCTTCTAGCAGTGATAATGTCTGATGTTTATAGTGGGCACCAAGGAATGGTATGCAAAGAGGCTCTTGCTTATACTTATTGCTGTAACAACCAAATTCAGCTCACTTTGCTATATGTCCCACTGGAGGGTCAGAAGCAGAAGAGCATAGAGAGGTGTCACCTATGGGGAGGAGCGGACAGAACAGTGTATCCAAAACTGACCGAAAGGATATTCCATCCCATTGGCATCACGTTCAGAATAAAAGCTGAGGGCTCAAAGGAGTCAGCCTCCTTCTTCAATGGCCAGTGTCTGAGGAGGACTCTGTTCATCCGCCCTTGATCCCGATCCATGGGTTCTTGAATCCAATTCCTGTCTACTGCTGAGTCCAGTCACAGTTCTGATTGTCATCCTGGGAGCTTGATATTGGTTTTGTATATATTTGTATATATTCCATTATTTTCTTTTTATTGTTAATATTTCATTAAAGCTGTTTTAGGTTTGTTTTTTTTTCAGCCTATAAGTGTCTCTGTCTCCCCCTTATTCTCTCTCCCTTTTCTCGGGAAGGGACAGGGGGTGATAGAAAACATCTGTTTGTTTACTGGCCAGCCCAGCCTAAACCTTAACAGATTTATCGGCATCACATGTGGGCACAACTGGGGCTTTGACAGATTGCCCGAATAGTTCGGATTCCGGCCTGCTCTAGTTGAGAGAATATCAGACTTTTTCCTTTGAGAGTCTTGAGGGGTTGGAAATTAAAACAGACAGGTCACATCATGTCCTTCTTGAGCAAAACGTTATCGTGCCTTTATAGAGTTTGGTATAAAGTTAGTTAACACAATGCTGCCTAAACTGCCATATGTGTTGTATTAGTCGTTTGTTCTCTGTTTTTATTTGCAGTGGTTGGGTTCTGAGGGATGGGTGAATCGTGCTGTTTTCAGATGGTGTTTAACACTAATTTATGCAGGGATAAATTGGGCCAGGACTTTACCTGCGCACCTCGGTCGCCACCCAATGGATTCTGTCACCAACTGCGCGTTCAGTTTTACCCCTGGAAAGCGCTCTTCTCCCTTTTATGGAAGCTGATTCCGTTAGAGTTTGGGGATTGTGGAAATGACTGTTGTCGTCAAATCATGATTTTATTATAGATTCTTCTGAATCTGTTTCAGGGGTGGTTTTATATTAAGCAATGGTGCAGAGGTACATATTACATGACATGCACTGCCGCTACTCCCGCTCTGGCAATGAGCAGTGCTGCTATTCCAGCTCCATCCCTACCAGTACAAGTTGCCCCTGTGACCAGGAAGCAAAAGAAGTCAGTTCGTGTCCCTTGCCCTTATACCAAAGACTGATTTAAGTCAGATGACAGAGGAGTGAGTTCTGGCAAAGATCAGAGGTAGGGTCTTTCTAAAACAGATCAAAGAGAGAGTTCTTCTCAGGCGGTATCAACAGAGGAGGAGGATATGAGAAAGGACTTCAGCTGTCATGAAGGTCAAGAACCTGATTGCTCTGATGCTGGGATAACGGGGCTGATACCATAGACTTAGACTGTAGAGAAGCCGGGCAGTTGAGAAACCTGGACAGAGATGGAGGCATCGATAAAGCACTTGGGATAAAGCCTTATAGTCTCGGTCTCTGGAGGTGACTCCTGTCAGCTGTAAGGTGCAGGTATCCCTTTAAGGATATCAAATGCTGCCCAAGCAAACGGACCACCATGGAAAAAGTTATTAAGCACTTGAGAGAATTGGCTGTGCAAGAGGAGATTTATGGTGACTGGTGATTGAGAATAGAGCTGGTCCTGCTCAGTCAGACCTTTTACATACTGTAGAAGGGGGTAAAGTCCCTGTGGTGCATGAAAGGAATATGCTGGAGAAAACTGTTTGGGTTTTTCCTACTTCAGGCAAAGGCAAACCCACTTGTGGGACTGTTTTCGCTCAAGGACCTGGATGTACTTGGTGGTTGATGCTGAAGAATGGAGAAGTTAAATGTGTAATTTAACCCTGGGTGAGAATACCCAATTTTGAGCTGTATGATGTTAATTGCTAGATAATACTAAGAGTACTCGATAAACTTTTTTTTCAGGATAACATAGTAGTGATGAAGCCAGAGCTAGCTTCATCGTGGCAACCAGTAACTTCTTTGAGCTGGACATGCTACCTGGGTAGGACAGACCACAATGAATTTCATACCAACTTTCCTAACCTTTGAGACTGTCATGATAGATGGAACCTTGCAATCATGGTCTAAATGAACTTAACAAGTTTTTATGTAGAAAGGTTAATCATAAATTAGTGATCTGTGTATATATTTTAAAACAACGAGTAGTGACCTGAGCATGATATAAATCATATGGAATAAGTGGTGGGATGTCTTGGATTGAGATAGAAAAAACCAATTTTCTTTTCAGTAATTTTACTTTTCAGTTGTCTTTTCCAACTGACTGCAGTCTCTGAAATTAACAGCATGTTTGTCTTCAGGCAGTGTCTTTTTCTAGCAGTGATTATTTCATTATTCTAATGAATATTATTTCCTTTTCATTGTTAATATTTCATTAAAGCTGTTTTAGTTTTTTTGGGGTTTTTTTAGCCCATAAATCTCTCTCTCCCTTATTCTCTCTTCTGCAGAATAGCAGTGATTCTTTTTGCAGCAGGATAAATTCCTTGTGCTGTCTGTACTTTCTGTACCTGACTATCACCTCTGCTTCCCCATGGGTTTTGTCATGAAACCATTTAGCCACAGTAATTATATATTTCTTTGGCAGTATTGGTTTTCCTCCAATTGTCCATATTCTGTCGTCTTCTTGGTCTCCCAGCCTTGGTGATTCTATGATTCTATGATGTCCTGCAATGTCTCCTCCAGCCAGGGTGAACACCGGGAGCTGTGGCCCCCTCCCACCTGGGGTCCACAAGTGGCTCAAGGGGGCCTGAGGAGCCGGAGCAGGGTGCGGGGGAAAGGGCAGGCTCTGCTCCTGCTCTGGGTGTGGGTCCCACAGGGCTGTGCTCAGTGCTAGTACCACAGGTGCCTGCTCCTAAACCCTTACTGTGTGGAGGGAAGGGGAGCTGTGGGAAGCACAGCTGATCTAGGCGTTGCACAGCGAGAAAACCCCTGGGGCCCCTGCGCCGCATATGATGGAGTCTGCATGATGCCAGGGCACAGAGTGCATGGGAGGGTGTGCACAGGGGGATCTGTGGGGCGGTGTCACCCTCACAGTCCCCCAGACTGCGCACCCCAACTGCAGGGAGAGTTGGGCACCTCCTCCATAACCCACTGTGGCTGCTTGGTGCTGGGGGGAGCAGCTGCTCTCCCCGGAGGGAATGCACGCTTTGGGGCCTGCGGGAAGGCGGGCACTTGTGCGAGGGTGTGCGTGCAAGGGCAGGTATTCAAGAGTGTGCATGTGAGGGACTGTGTGTGCGAGTGCAGACGAGGTGGTGGGCGTGGGGCCACTTGTGCACGTGTGTGCCTGCACCCAGCAGCACGGGAGCAAAGGCGTGCGGGCACACCCGGGTCTGTGCTGGCACAGGGAGCAGGTGTGCACACGTGTGTGTGAACAAGGCGCTGGGGCACATTTGCGTGTGTGTCCTTGAGTGTCCCTGGAAGGGGAATGAAGACAACAGGGTCTTGTGAGTGCAGTGGGGGCTCCCAACCTCTTCCGCACCCCTTCCCTGTACTCAGTGTCCCAGGCTACCTCCAGCCCAAGGTCCAAGTTCCTGGGGTGCTCTTTGTCTGTGGGGCTGAAGGGGCAGGGCTGCCCCCCGACCCAAGGTGTGACCCCAATAGTGTGGGGTCCCTGGTGGTGTGGGCCGCTGCCCTTGAGCGTTTTCTCACCTGCAGATGGGGAGTCTGGGGCAGGCAACGGACTGGATGCAGGAGCTGAACTCTACCCATGGTATCACCCGGAGGGATCCCAGGGTGCTCCTCCCCGGGCTGGGGGTGAGGGCAGCAGGGGGAGGAGGTATCGGGGGGGTGCCAAGAGATTTAGGTGCTGGGGGGTTCGGGCTGTCTGCATATCTCCACCCCCACTGCCTGGCCCCCTCTCCTGCTCCAGCCCCTGGTGATGCCACTGAGAATGAGCCAAACTCACAGTCCTCCCGGCACCCCATGTTGCCCTGGGCAGAGCCATACTCTCAGCACCCCAGGTCTATGAGGAAGGGGTGCTTGGGACCACCCTGCCCAGCCAGGTCTGCTGGGGCACCAGGGGGCTAGGAGAGCTGGGGGGCGGGTGGAGGGGACCCTGAACCACTGTCTCATTGCAGATGGAGGGCGCGGAAGGACGGGGTGATGCTTCCCCTGTGTCTGGTGTGGGGAAAAGTCCTGGCACCACCCACACATCCACAGTGGGGAGCACACATCACCCCACTCCACACATCCATCACCCCCGCACACCCCCTTCCATTACGCTGTGCCTGTTAGAGCCTCAGAGCATGAGGCCCATTGCTCCCTAAAAAGCTCCATCCCCTACACCCTTTGGGGGTCACCATCCCCCTGGGCCATGCCCCATCCCCCCACCTGGTGCCTCTGAACCCCCCTCCCCCAGGCAAACACCCCACCGCTGTGCTGGCTGCCAGAAAAGCTTCTCCCACTCTAGCTCCTCCACCCCCTACCTGTGCACCCCTCTGGGGACCCCTGCCCCCCTCTGGGACACCCACCACCCTCTGGGACCCCTACCCAGCCCCGTGACAGGATCCTGGCACTGGAGGGGTTGAGGCTGAGGCTGTATAGCACAGACACCAGCCACTGCTTGGAGCCAGGGTTGTTCTGCTACACCAGGGACATCCCCTGGGCACAAGTGGGTCCCTCCCAGGCCCCAGTGAGCCCCTGGATTGGTCCCTGATATCTCCCTAGGAGTCCCCCAGGATCCAGCTATGTCCCCTTGAGCCCTATGCCTCCCAAGTCTCCTGTGTCCCCCCCTTTTTGCCTGGAGCTCTGGGGCCCTGCCTGCCCTGGGCCAAGAACAGACACAGTGGGCACTGCTGCCTGGGAAATGGGAGTAGCTGGTGTAACTGGTGAGCAGGAGTCTTAGAGGCACTGGGGAGCTGGGAGGATGCAGAAGCAGTAGTTGGTGGCACCGGGTTCTGGCGGCACGATGGGATGGGAACCAGGGAACTAGGGGACATGGGGAGGGACTGGGGGCCACTGGGAGGCCCATGGGGATGGTGACACTGACAGGGCACTGTGACAGCTCCCATATTCACGGCACCCTGCAGGCAGGGATCCTGGTGGTCCGGCCACCCTAGGGTCCACAGGGGCTGGTGGTGGCTGCAGCAGGGTGTCTCACCCCTAGAGAGACCCTCAGCCCTGGCACTGGCTGGGGACTTTCCTGGGGGGCGTCTGATGGTGACAAATACGTATTTAATGAATGGCAGAAATAAAGCAGCGCTGTAATGGGTCAGGGAGGTGTATGGGGCATGGCACGGGGCAGATGGAAGGGCATTCGGGGGCTGCCACGTGACTGGATGATGATGTTCACTGGGGAGGCAGTAGGAGGTGGGTGGCTCTTGGTGCCACAGACCCCCCCCGCCTCCAACCCTGCTCAGAGCAAGACGTGCTGGTGGTGCTGGGGAGGGTGCTCGTTTACTGCAGAGTCAAAGGTACATGAGCCAGAGGACTTGGGGGTAGGAAGGAGCACTGGCAGCAAGAGCAGAGTGCCTGAATTTGGGGGGGGACGGCGGGCATGCTCAGGAGGGCGTGGGGAAGATGTGGTCAAAGTGTGCCAGCAGCAGCTCCACGACCTGGTTCTGCTGGGCCATGCCCACTGCCAGGCTGCCCGGCTCCCGCTCTGGCCGCAGCAGTGTCGGCCCGAACACGATTCCGATGTTCTGCCGTGTCATGCGGTTGACATCTACCCGCTCCATCACCCTGGGGATGCGCAGGGTTGGGGGGTGGTCCCATGCACCCCATCCAGCCCTGGTCCCCCCTCCATCGCCCTAGGGGCTCCATCTGCCAGGGGTCCATCACTCTGGCAGGCACCCCATCCTGCCTCCACCCCCCCACTCCCTTGGCATACCAGGGCCACCCTATACCCCCCACGTAGCCCATAGCCCACCCACCTGTGGGGCATCTCCAAGCCCACCCCACAGCCGCCCTCAGCCTGGAAGCAGCCCTCATCTTACCGGCAGAGGTGAGCCAGAAGGTAGCGGAGGGTGGCATAGTTGGGGGGGGGCAGACTCTGCACCAGCTCAGCCACCCGCTCTACCTGCTCCTGAGGGTCCAGCAGCTCTGGAGGGGAGCCACAGCAGTCAGACATGGCGCCTGCCCATAGGCTGGGGGTGCCGAGGGGGAGTGCTGCAGGGGGGCACTTACTGACGGCTTCAATGAAGGGGTCGAAGAGCCTGTAGGGCACTAAGGGCTCGGGCAGCTCCCGAAAGAAGAGCTTGAGGGCACCAGTCACCACATGGACATCGCTCCACTCGGGGTCTGCCAGGCTGAGCCGCTCCTCTGGGAGGAACAGGAGAGGTCACCTTGTGCCCAGGCCCCCCCAGGGTCCCAGCATTGCCAGGGCAACTCTACCTGCCCGGCCACCCCAGCTGACCTTGGCATGGCTGCTCAGGGAAGACATAGCGCCCGTCTGAGGTTATGGCTCGCTCTGTGGGGATGAAGGAGGGTTTCATGGGGGAAGAAGCTACCTTCCCCTGTTCCTGGGCATATGCTCCAACACCTTGTCTCCTCCCCAGTTCCTGTGTCCTGTGCCCCTATGATTTCCTCACCCCGGTCCACAGCAAAGCGCAGTTTCTGGATGACAGAGAGGTTCCCGTTGACCCGGTAGATCCCATCAACGTCAAGGCCTGGGGACAATGAGGGGGATGAGACATGGTGGGGGAAGCCTGCGCCAGACGGTGGGACATGCCGGCTGGGAGAACCCTACCTCTCTCCTCGACAGCCTCCACGCAGAGCCGGACAAAGCGGGGCACAGTGGTGCTTTCCCGCTGGCACAGGGCATCCAGGCGGCACCCAAAAACCTGATCTGGGAGAGGGCAGTGCTGGACAAACTGGGATGGGGAGCACTGAGACTTGGGGGCAAGGGGGGAAAATGGGACCATGGAGGGGTACAGGGAGGGAATGCTGGGGACCAGGAGGGTGGTGGTGAGGGCAGAGAGGGACACCTGCACTGGGAGAGGGTACTGGGACCAGGAAGGGATGCTGGACTGGAGGGAGACACTAGGACCAGTGGGTGCACAGGGACTGAGTGGGAGGATTCTGGGGGGAAGGAGATGGGATGACAGACACTGGGATCAGGAGAGGGACAGGGACCAGGAGGGGATGCTGGGACGTGGGAAGAACACTGGGACCAACAGGGGCACGGGGACTCAGCGGAGGGACACTGGGCAGGGCAGGGGGGCACCAGGGACAGGCAGCCAATGCTCAATGGAGCACTCAGGTCCTCCCTTCCTCCCTGACTTTGTGGGCAGAGGGAGGATGTGGGAGGGTTTTGGGTGGTCCCAAGGGCATGGTGGGACTTGGGGGGGGGTTCACCCCACCTCGAATGAGCCCCTTCTCCTGCAGGCTCTGGAGTGGGGGCCGCTTGATGATGAAGCGCCTCAGCTTGCTCTTCACCCGCTTCTTCTCTGAGGCATTGGGAGCGTGGGGGGCACCTGGGGGGCACAGTGGGCCTGGGGTGTGGTCACAGTCATGGTCATGGCAGCCCTCGGTCCTGCTCCCCCCTCTCCAAGCCCCAGCCCTACCTGGAGCCCCAGCCCCCTCAGTGACCCGTGGGGCTTCATCCTCATCCCCGCTGAAATCCACCGAGTCCCCAACGTCCCCCTGGTGCAGCCACCCCAAAGGCATGTCCATGGGGTTCTCCAGGTCCTGGGCGATGTGGCAGTGGTGAACAAGGACACTTGGGGATATGGGGCTGAGGGCAGCCATGGGGCACCCCCTGTGCCCCCTCAGGCACTCACCAGTCGGCGGATGACCCCCCGGATGGCCTGGGCCCACCCCTGGATGGTGGCCTCTTGGTCCGACTGTAGCAGGAACTCATTGCCCGTCACAGTGCGGAGCTGGGGAGGGAGGGGGGGAAATCCCTGTGACCTCCAGACTGTTACAGAGACCCCCAGGTCCACTGGGCTCTGCACTTTAGGCATCCCCATATCCCCACCCCGGGGTCCCACCCCACTCACGTGGAGGACGTTCTTCTTGCTGGAGAGGTCATGGGCCCAATCCAGGGCAGCGCCCCGCAAATCCACGCTGCTCTCAGGGCGGCTGCTGGCAGGACACTGGGGGGGCACCAGGTGTCACCCTGTCCCCCTTGTGTCTCCACAGCACCCCGTATTCCTCTAAAACCCTCTCCTCCTGCTGTCCCTCCCTGTCCCCCCCATACCTCCCGATGCTCCAGTACC
>VXAK01005759.1:0-16891 GCA_013399435.1 Arenaria interpres | reverse complement strand
CCTCCCCCCACCACCCACCCGGTGAGAGAACAGAGGGGTTGCCCCAGGGAAGGGAGGAGAGTGATGGGGAGGGGGTATTTGCCCCTTGCAGAAAGGAGGGCCATAAAATGGGAGTTTCCCCCCTACTAAGGGATGGAGGGAATGGGGTGGGGAGGAGGGGGCGACGAATGAAGCCATGTCCTCTCTGTAGGGGAGAGGGTGATGGTACTCGAGGGGGGGATTTCCCTGTAGATTCGAGGTCTCCGGTGTGTATTTAACCCTGGGGAATTTGCCTGCAGTGCGGTAGCAGGGGAACGTTGTGCCCGAGGCACAGGCAGGAAAGATATTTGTCCCTGGGATGAGGGCAAGGGAGGGCTTTTGCCCTGGGGAGGAGAGTGTGGGAGGTGCTGGCACTTGGGCTGGGGAGGAGTGGCTGTCCCTGGGGAGGAAGGTGGGGATATTTCTCTGTCCCTAGGAGAGCAGGGTCTTTGCCCCAGGGAGGAGGGCACTTGCCCCCAGGGCATGGGAAGAAGATGAGGACACCCTGGGGGGGTGTCTCTGCCTCATGTCTTGGGGATGCCCCCAACTCGTCCCTCTTGCCAGCAGTCCAGCCTTGCCAGCCCCTCTGTGGCACCTACCTCGACTGGCACCCTCCCCACAACTACTGAGCCCCCGTGCAAGGAGGTCCGGGTCCCCAACAGTCCCACCGGCGCCCTGGAGCCCCACAACCTCCTGCGCTGCCCCCTGCTCAGCACCACGCTCCTGGGTGAGTGGGACCAGGCACCTTAGGGGCACATCTGGGCATTGGTGGAGGGACTGCTTGGATGAGGAGTGCTGGGTGCCCAAAGGAGCACCGGGGGCGTGCTGCATGCCACAGGGAGCAAGGAGTGCCCCTGGAAGCTGGGTGATATCTGCTCCCTCCCCCCCACGCCCCCAGGCAATGTACCAGTGCTGAGCCCCCTGCTCCAGAATCAGCCACTGCTGCCCCCCCTGGGAGTGTCGCTGGGTCCAGGCTTCCCCCTCAGCACCACTGGCTACCTGGCCAGCCTGCTCCAGAGCCTGCAGGTGGGTTGCTGGGGTTGGTATGTGGGGGGCAGGCAGGGCTGGAGGGGCCCTGGAACTTTGTGGGGAGCACGTGTGGGGGTGGTGGGGCCAGGGGTTGTTGCGCAGTCATTCATGAAGGGCATGGGAAGACACGGGAAAGGATGGGGGAGGCCTGAGGTTGTTCGAGGGGACAAAGGGGGGACTTGGGGACCACATGGATGAGGCATGGGGGTGTTGGTGTGACATGGGGGCCCTGGGGAGACACAAAGGGTGAACTCACGGGCGTGGGGAAGATCCGGGGATGGGATGGGCAGGGGGAAGGGTATGGGGGTTGTATGGGACAAAGAGGGATGTGGGAGACAGATGGGGGGGTTTGCTGACTCTCGCTGCTCCCTGACAGCTGGGCCCCAGATTTGGCTATCCCGAGAAGTCAGCGATGCTGTTGGGTCCCAGTGCTGGAGGCTTCCCAAGTGCCCCTGCACTTCCTGGCCTCCCTGAGGGCACCCCAAGTGCCTTAGAGCCCCCTGTGCCCTGTCTGGCTGAGCTGGGCAGCCCCAGACCTAGTGGGGGTGCCCAGGAGTGCCCAACCTCACACCCCCCCCTCAAGCGGGGCCGCCGGCAGGCTGAGGGGCTCAACAGGGAGATGCAGTCCCTTTGTGGGTCCCCCAGCACCAAGAGCCCCCGGCGCGGGGCTGGCCGGGGGGGCTGGGGCGCTCGGCGGCACTTCAATGGGCAGGCAAGAGACAGGAGTGGGAAGGGGCTTCCCCCTGCAGCCTCCCCAGCCCCCCACTCTGCCTGGCACCACAACGGGGACATCCCAGCCACTGGGCAGCAGCTCAGAGTGGAGGAAATCAAGGTACTGGGACCTACTGTGAGCTATTGAGGAATGCTGGGTTCTGCTGGGGGGATACTGGGAGCCCTTGGGTTGCATATAAGGATCTGTGGAGTGCCAGTGGGGGTGTACTGGGAGGTGCTGGATACAACCTTTGGGCGCTGTTGTGGGTATACTGGGGGCCATTGCATGCCACTGGGAGGTATTTGGGGGCACTGGGAGTGTGTGCTGGGGTGGGGCATATCATGGGGGAGCAGTAGAGAGATACTGGGAGCCACTGGGGACATTGAGGGGCACTGGGAGGAGATGCTAGGGTGAAGCCAGGACTGGGAGCTATAGGGAGGCACTGGGTGGACTGGGAGACGCTGGAGTAGTGGGAACCCCCATGCTGACCCCCTTCTCACACAGGGGAACTCTCCACGGCTGCGCCCATCCTGCCGGGGCTGGAGGAGGAAGGCCAGGTGAGCACAGGGGGTCNNNGCCGGGGGGGGCTCGGGGGGGGGGCCCTGCCACATTCCCCTCCTCCCTCCACCCCCGCCTGACCCCCTGGTCCTTGCAGCATCCCCCAGACCAGTGCCTGCCTGGAGACTCCGCAGCGGAGGGGCCTCAGCGCCAGCCCCGGGGCTGGCCCTCCCGTAAGTGGGAACAGGGACAGCGAGGTGGAGTGTGGGGCGGNGGAGTGGGGAGATGAGAGGGAAAGGGAGACTGTTGTGTCCCCCCACCTCCTCCATAATTTTCCCCCCAGGCGGACCTGGCTGTGGCTCGGTGGCCTGGACGCCCCGTCAAGAACCGCCGGAGGAAGCTGCTGACATGACAGTGCTGGGGTGGGGGCACCCCGAGCACCAGCCGATGGAATGGGGGGTCACAGCTCCCTCGCCCCCCACCGCTGCAGGCCACAGGCACTCCCAGCTGTGGGCATGTCCCGATCGCCTGGCAGTGTTTGGTGGGGGCTGAACTGGACTCGGGGGTTAATCCAAGCACATGGCCCCCTCCCCAGATGAAGCACTTCTGAAGCCATTTTCCATATGGGGTGGGTCAGTGGTGAGTCCCCACCCCTGCCTTCCCTCAGGGAAGCCCCCGTGCTGAGGGGACAGGATTGGTGCTAGGGGACATACCCCGGGGGGCCCTCCCTGCCCCAGGGGGCTGACTGTTGTCCGTCCCTGTCCATCCCCCCCTCCCGGTTACCTCAGGCCCTGGGGGCGTCATGGCCCCAGGGCCAGTTCTGCTCAGGGTTAGTTTAGCATGAGGTCCTCTGTCACCAAAAACGAGGTTCCCCTCCCTTTCCCATCCCCCAGTACCAGCAGTAGTCATCTCCACCGCCCTTGTGGGGGCCTGTGTGTCCCTGCCCTGGGTTGTCCCTGTCACCACACACACACACACACTACCCCCAGCCCCACAGGTGGTAACGAGGAGATGTGTCATCCCCCACCCACCCACCTCCTGCCCCTGCCGTGGGTTGCAGCTTTCCAACAGTGGATTTACTGCACTGGGGAGGCTGTGGGGGTGGCAGGGGGGTTTATGCACCATTAAAAGATGCATTTAAAACCCCAGGACTGGGCCCTGCTCATGCCCTGAGGTGATGCCAGCGTAGACATCCTTTGAGCTGGACTGTCTGTTGGTAGAAATTCAAATAGCAGGGGGGCACAGTGATCCCCCCTGGGTGGGAATGAAGGACGGGAGGATTCCCAGGGAGTTGCAGGGCCTTGGGGTGGGGGACAGGGATGCCTGGGGGGGTCTCTCACTTCTGCATCCACTTTATGCAGGCTTGTGCCAGCCAACTTTTCTGCAATGGGCAAGTTTTTCCTCATTCTGTCTGTGATCTGTAGGGGCTGAGGGGGGAAAGAGGGTGAACGCGGGGAGTAAGATGAGGATCCCATCCCATTCACCCCAGTGGGTGTTGGTGGGACCCACCTCTACAACAGTGTTCTCCGGGAGCGTCAGCTCCGACCTGCCCAAACTGCTCAAGAACAGACTCTGTGGCTGGGAGGGAGGCGAAAGCTCGGCACCGGGTGGTGCCAGTGGCACTCCCAGGATGTCCCCAGTCACACCAGTCACTGTCCCCAGCATCCCCTCCAGCCTCTTGCCTTGCTTGAGCAGCCCTGTGGCTCACCAGTCTCTCCTGAGGTGGACTGCCCAGTTGGGGTGGAGGTGGCAGTGGTGAGGTGGGCAGAGCAAGGTTAGGAGGTTTGTCCCACGCATGGGTCACTGTAACCTACCCTGCTGTGCCGAGTCCTGCTGCCAGAGTCACTGGCCAGGCCTGTTGAAGGGCTTAGGAGTCATATCGGGTGGAAAGGAAGCTGCTAGGTCACCCTATGACTCCCAGTTTTATACTCCCCAGACTTGTAGCCTGTTACCCTGGGCTTGCTGATGTTACTGGAGAAATCTGGAAGAGGAAGAGCTGGGGGCTGCTCCAAAATGCTGTGTCTGTGCTCTCCATGGAGTTGGCTCAGTGACCCAGGATCATAGAATCATAAGAATGGTTTAGGTTGGAAGTGACCTTAAAGATCATCTAGTTCCAACCCCGTGCCCTGGGCAGGGACACCTCCCACTAGAGCAGGTTGCTCCAAACCCCATCTGACCTGGCCTTGAGTCGCTCCAGGGATAGGGCAGCCACAGCTTCTCTGGGCAACCTGGGCCAGTGTCCTCACAGACCAGCTTTCCCCAGGCCTCCTTCCTCACCCCACGCTCGTTGGCAGCATTGGGGTTGATAATGAGGTGCTTCACAGAGATCATAGAATAGTTTTGAGTTGATAGGGACCTTTCAAGTCCAGCCTCCTCTGCCATTGAGCTGGGACATCTTCAACTAGACCAGGTTGCTCAGAGCATCATCCAACCTTCTGCACGTGGTGCCTGGCCTTGAGGCAGCCACGAGGCTTTGTTGGCAGAGCTGCTGCCTCTGCTCCAGCCCTTAAAGAAGCTGTTAAAGCAGGGTAACGTTCACCATTTTGTTATTAATAATGAAGCAAAATCCTCTGTTGGAGAGTGTCTTAATGGGATGGTCAAAACCAAGATGTGGAGCTATTTTACAGCCTTTTGCTATGTTGAGGAGCTGTCAGAGCCAGGCCTGTGAATGTGAACACTTCACTCAGCCAGGGTTTGGAAAACTGCAGATAGGGGTGTGTTTGAAAGAATCTGCACCTCTGCTCCAAAAGAGAGACAATGCCAAGGTGTCTAGGACAAAAAAACTTTCTCCAGACTAGACAAACCCCGAGTCCTCTACTGCTCCTCAGAGGACATGCCTTACAGTCCTGTCACCAGCTTGGTTGCCCTCCTCTGGATGCGTTCAAGGACCTTCACGTACTTCTTAAATGGTGGGGCCCAGAACTGTACACACTGCTCCAGTTGAGGCCACAGCAATGCCGAATACAGCAGTCTTGTTCAGTGTACTCATCAATGACCTGGATGAGGGGACAGAGTGGTCCCTCAGCAAGTTTACTGATGATACGAAGCTGGGAGAAGTGTCTGACACACCAGAAGTCTGTGCTGCCGTTCAATGAGACCTGGACAGGCTGAAGACTTGGGCAGAGAGGAACCTAATGAAATTCAACAAGGGCAAGCATAGGGTCCTACACTTTGTGGGGAATAACCCCGTACTCCAGTACGGGTTAGAGGCTGACCTGCTGGAAAGCAGTTCTGCACAAACAGGCCTGGGAGTCCTGGTGGACAACACATTTCCCATCGGCCAGCAATGTGCCCTTGTGGCCACGAAGGCCAATGGTCTTCGGTGGCAATTTAAGAAGAGCGTGAACAGCAGGTGGAGGGAGATCATCCTTCCCCTCAACTCTGCCCTGGTGAGGCCGTATCTGGAGTCCTGGGTCCAGTTCTGGGCTCCCCAGTTCAAGAAGGACAGGGAACTACAAGAGAGAATTCAGTGGAGATTATGAAGATGATCAAGAGACTGGAGCATCTCTCTGCTGAGGACAGGCTGAAAGATATGAGGCCTGGAGAAGACTGAGAGGTGAATCTCATCAATGCTTATAAATATCTAAAGGGCAAGTGTCAAGAGGATGGGGGCACAAACTGGAACACGGGAAATTCCATCTCGACGGGAGGAAAACCTTCTTTACCCTCAAGGGTGGCAGAGCCCTGGAACAGGCTGCCCAGAGAGGCTGTGAAGTCTCCTTCTCTGGAGATTTTCAAAACCCATCTGGATGCATGTCCTGTCCAGCCTGCTCTGGGTGACCCTGCTTTGGCACTGGATGATCTCCGAAGGTCCCTTCAGCCCATACAATTTTGTGATAATCCCTTCTTTTGACCAGCGGGTTGTGCTGTCTTTAATGCACCCCAGGACACGGTTTGCCCTCTTGGCTTCTTTGTGAAGAACAGAGAGCCCCTACATGCTCAGAAGAATGGTTGGTTGTTTCACAGGGAATAAGGCAACAGTTTTAAAAACCTGTCACTGCCCTTAGATAGCTATTATGGTTTGAGAAACCCATAACAATTTAAAGGATTACTCTCTCATCCAATGACCCCTCCCCAGGAAGGGGAATTGGGGAAAAACCAAGGTACACAAGAGTTGAAATATAAATAGATTCAATCGGATGAGACTAGATAATTAACAATAATAATAAAGAACGAGCATTGATCCTGATAGTAATATAAGATACACAAGGACTATACTCAACCCATCCCATCAGCAGAAGCTGGTCCCCCCTGCAGGACAGCCAATGTGGGACCCTGGGCCAGCATCAGGGAGCTGGACATGTGTGTACTGCACAGACCCCTGCAGGACTGGCCTGGGAGTGGGGACCCTGCTGCTGCTCAGGCTCCCAGGGCTGGAATGAAGCCCCAGGTCCCTTCAGGCTCGAGCACCAACTGATGCAAACTCCCATCTCTACATACATCCAGGGCTGCTCAGGTGCACGTTTCCATACCCAGGCCAGGAAGATCTCCTGCAGGCACCCAGAGTGTTCCCTGGCCAGCCCTGTTCCTCTGCATTCCTGGTTCCTCAGAGATATTCATAGAATCATAGAATTGTCCAGGCCGGAAGGGACCTCCAAAGGTCATCTAGTCTGACCTCCCCACAGTCAGCAGGGACACCCCCAACTAGACCAGGTTGCCCAGGGCCTTGTCGAGCCTCACCTTGAATATCTCCAGGGAAGGGGCCTCAACCACCTCCCTGGGCAACCTGTTCCAGTGCTCCACCACCCTCACAGTAAAGAATCTTCTCCTAATCTCCAATCTAAACCTGCTCCCCTCCAGCTTAAAACCATTGCCCCTCGTCCTGTCACTACTGGCCTTTGTAAACAGGCTCTCCCCAGCCTTCCTGTAGGCCCCCTTCAGGTACTGGAAGGCCTCTATTAGATCTCCCCGGAGCCTCCACTTCTTCAGGCTGAACAGCCCCAGCTCCCTCAACCTGTCCTCGTAGCAGAGGTGCTCCAACCCCCTGATCATCCTTGTGGCCCTCCTCTGGACCCGCTCCATCAGGTCCATGTCCCTCTTATATTGAGGGCTCCAGACCTGCACACAATACTCCAGGTGAGGTCTCACCAAAGCAGAGTAAAGTGGAAGAATTACCTCTCTGGACCTGCTAGCAATGCATCTTTTGATGCAGCCCAGGATGCGATTGGCCTTCTGGGCTGCAACTGCGCACTGCCTGCTCATGTCCAGCTTCTTGTCCACCAGCACCCCCAAGTCCGTTTCCTCAGGGCTGCTTTCTAATACCTCACCCCCCAGTCTGTGCTGATGGCAAGGATTGTTCTGACCCAAGTGCAGAACTTTGCATTTGCCCTTGTTGAACTTCATGAGGTTCACCTGGGCCCACCTCTCCAGCCTGTCCAGGTCCTTCTGGATGACATTACATCCCTCTGGTGTATCGACAACACCACACAGCTTGGTGTCATCTGCAAACTTGCTGACGGTGCCTTCAATCCCCCTGTCTATATCATTGATAAAAATGTTAAACAGTATCGGTCCCAGCATGGACCCTTGAGGGACACCACTCGTGACTGTTCTCCATCTGGACTTTGAGCCATTCTTCAGCCCACAACCATCTGGGCACCAAGGGAATGTGCTGGGTGGAGGCTGCTCCAGGTCATAGAATTATAGAATGCTTGAGGTTGGAAGGGGTGCTTCAAAGATCATCTAGTCCACCCCTCACTGCCATGGGCAGGGATGTCTTTCACTAAATAAGTTGCCCAAAATTCTGTCCAACCTGACTTTGAACACTCCCAATGATGAGGCAGCCACAACTTTGCTGGGCAACCTGTTCCAGTGTCTCACCACCCTTACCGTAAACCAGTTCTTCCTTATGTCCTAGCTAAACCTACTCCTTTTCAGTCTAAAACCATTGCCCCTTGGTCCTGTCACTGAAGATCTTGGTAAAACATCTCCCTCCATTTTTCTCCTAAGCCCTCTTTATATATTGAAAGGATTGCCCAGTCTTCTCTTCTCCAGGATGAACAATCCCAACTCTCTCAGCCTGTCCTCACAGGAGAGGTGCTCCAGACTCTGGACCCACTCCAACATGTCCATGTCTTTCCTGTGCTGAGGATTCCAGAGCTGGACACAGTACTCCAGGTGGGGTCTCATGAGAGTGGAGCAGAGGGGCAGAATCCCTCCTTCCACCTGCTGGCCACATTTTTTTGGATGCAGCTCAGGATCTGATTTGCTTTCTGGGCTGCAAGCGTACATGGCTGGCTTATATCCAGCTTTTCATCCACCAGGATCCCCAAGTCCTTCTCCTCAGGACTGCTGAGTTTCTGAGACAGAATCAAAGTTAATAAAAAACAAATATGAGTTCCTGTATTTGTTGATTTGCTTATCAAGGTTTTGGTAGCAGGGGACTACAAGGGTGGCTTCGGTGAGAACCTGCTAAGAGCTTTTTCTACATCCAATAGATCCATCACCAGCCTGCTCCAAGATGGACCTGCTGCTGGCAAAGGCTGAGCCAATCAGCGATGGCAGTAGCACCGCTGTGAGAACATATTTAAGATGGGGAAAAAAACAAACTGTGCAACAATGTGCAGCTGAAGAGAGGATTGAAAATATATGAGATGAACAACTTTGCAGACACTAAGGTCAGTGAAGAAGGAGGGGGAGGAGATGCTCCAGGAGCTGGAGCAGATGTTCCCTTGCAGCTTGTGTTGAAGACCATGATGAGGCAAGATATCCTTCTGCAGGCCATGGAGGTTAATGGTGGAACAGATATCAAACTGCAGCCTGTGGAGGAAGCCACACTGGAGCAGGTGGATGCCCAATGGAGGCTGTGACCCCCACCAAGGGAAGCCTGGATGGTGAATGCTCCTGGCAGGACCTGTGGACCCATGGAGAGAGGAGCCCACACTTGAGCATGTTTGCTGGCATCACTTGTGACCCCATGGAACATTCACACTAGAGGACTGATATCAATGACAGTAACCGACATTGAAGATGGATGTCAATGACCAACATCGATGACCAACGTTGACAACTGACATTGCACAAGGTTAGTCATTGGTGTCAGTTGTAAAAGTCCCCTCAAATTTTTCCCTTGCCAACCAATGTCTATGACCAATGTTGACTCAATGACCATTGTCTATGACCATTGTTGATGACCTACATCAACATCACTATTAATGACCAACCTTGACAGACACATTGACATTGGTGACCAACTTTGATGACTAGCATTGATAACAGGCATTGAGGACCAACGTCACTGACTGACTTCACTGACAAACCTCTACAACCAACGTAGACTCAATGGCTGATGTTGACAACCGACATTGACTTTGATGTATGATGTCAATGACCCATGTCAGTTATGTTGATAACCAATGTTGATGACGATGCAGACAACCCACACTGATGTCGATAACTGATGTCAAAGATAGGCTTCAACGACTGACGTTGACAACTGACTTCGATGATGGACCACAACAGCTGACATTGATGAGTGACACATGTCAATGACCAACGTTTAAGATTGATGTTGATGGCTATCACTGACGACCAATGTTGACATCTGACATTGTAACTAACAGCAAAGATTGGACATAGTCAACGTCTGACTGACGTTGATGACTAACATTGATGACTGATGTTGACATTAAGGACTGCTGTTGTTGATGTCAACAGCACGATCAGCAGCCATGACCAATGGCGACTGACATTGACTATATATGTCAACAACTGACATTGATGACTGATGTTTATGACCAACGTTGACATTTGTACTCAGTGTCCAATGTCAACGACTGAAGTCTACGACCAATGTCGATGACTGACTTCAAAAATATTGTCACTAACAGCAACAAGACTAGGCTCCTGGGGCAAACAAGGCTCTGCTCCTTGGGCTACCACTCATCTTCTGGGGTTGCTGCTCAGCTCTTGGGGCAGAGACTCAACTCCTGGAGCCAACTGCTGAAGGTTAAAGAACAACAGGTGCCAATTGCTTCTACAACGGTGCATTGACAACAGCTGAGACCCCATGATTCCCATGCATAAGTTGATTTGTCAACTGGAGAGCCAGGGAGTGCTCAGCAAGACTCTGTCACCCCTTTAACAGCCTTGTGTGGCCAGTGCAAAAGTCTGATGGAAATTAAGAGTAGGCTTTGAATAAAGTCACCACCATTGAGTGCAGTTGTGCCAGACATGCTAGAAGTTCAACATTAACTGGAGTCAAAAGTATGCTACAACAGACACTGCTAATGCATTTTTCCCTATTCTTTTGATGCAGAGTGCAGGCCACAGCTTGCTTTCACCTGGAAAGGTATCCAGTACACTTGGAATTGACTGTCCTGGGGTGGAAACACAGATCCGCCATTTGCCATGGACTGATCCAGACTGCACTGGTGGAGGTCTGGAATACCTGAAAACACAATGATGACATCATTGTACGGGGTAACGCAGCATAAGGAGTTTTTAAGAAAGGTACGAAAAGAATCAAGATGCTTTTGAAAGTTGGTTAATAATCAAGAATCTTTTGAAGCTCTTCACTTGGGGTCATCCGAGTCCATCTATCATTAGTTTGGGTGATTCTTACTGTACTACCATTGATCTGGCATACAGCACTTACAGTAATGATGACATACACTGGCAGGGTTGTTTAGCAAAGTCATACAGTTTGATTCCTTGGCTATTCATACCGGATACCCTGAGAGGTATGTGATGGATCTCCCCATGCTTCCACATCGCTGACCAAGCATGCCCAGGTCCTAGAGCAGAGGGTCTGCCTTTGCCTGAGGCAGGACTAAGCCTGAGTGTCTTCCTGAATGTAGTTCTCATGTGCACTACAGGGAATTTATCCCCTCCTACAGCAGGTGGAAGTTCTCAGAACTGGCGGCTGGGGCCAGCTCCATTGCTAGATCCCCTTGTGTTAAACAACTGGGTAGCTTTGGCTAAATGTGTATGCCGATGTTTTGAGGTCCTACTTCCCATTGTTCTCAGTGCAGTTTTTAACAATCCATTGTACTGTTTGATCTTCACAGAGGTTGGTGCATGAGAGAAGATACGATATACCCGGTCTACAAGGCTGTTTTGGAAAGAAACCCATTGACTGACTATTCTTTCTGGGGTGCTTCATCACCATAAGACTTCTCTTTGAGACCAGAGATGTTGTTCCGGGTGGTGGCACAGGGCGCATGTATATTTCTGGCCATCTGGCTGTTGCTTCTGCTGTTGTGAGTGTGTGGTGTTTGCCTGGACAGGTTTGTGGGAGTGTGACATCTACAGGGCCTCCCGATGTTCATAGTTCAGCTGTCGCCCTCTTTACCAAAGAGTTTTAACTGCTCGGCTTGATCGATTGCAACACTTCACATTTGGGGATAAGCTGTGCTATACTGTTTGTGGTCGTCTGACCCTCACTCAAGAGCCCATCTATAAGTTGCATCTCTTCCTCTTGGCCTGAAGCGTCGTGATCCCATCAAACTATGAATACTTCACCCTTATGTTGTCAGTTCACATCCACCTGGGCCGATCTCAGCAGCCTGGTCCACCTGCTGGGCATTTTAGTGTTCCTCAGTGGCCTGACTCTTTGGTACACAGGCACACTTTCGGTACACAGCATACTTTCACAGCCGGATTCTCTGTCCAGGTAGCCATATCTTGGTGGCACAAATTGGCAGCCTGGATGATTCACTTCCATGTGGCTGGTTGCTCCACTTTCACTGCTGTAACTGCCCCCACAGAGCTTTTGCAACCATCCATGTGTCAGTATAAAGTACTAGCTATTTTTCTCATTCGGCAGTTTTTAAATCCAGCTAGATGGCAACAGGAAGAATACCAATAGAAGAATATATACAAAGCAAAATTCATGTACTACAACTCACCGACCAGAACCCAAAGCCCAGGACACCACTCCTGTGTGGTGATTTCTGCACCCTCCCCTGGTTGGCTCCTCAGCGATATATTGGACCTGGCATCACATGGTATGAAATATTTGTATCCCATCTCCCTGTGAAAGTTAACTTTATTCCTACCAGAATCAAGACAGAGACGTTGATGAGCACACGCTGGACCTACTGCACATCTCTACTCACTCATCCCAAGGCTGCTTTGCCACAGCATGCATCTCAACACATCGCTCTTTCTACCTTCATGTGGCTGACTGGTCACAAACTACCCTCCTGTCAGGTAAACATCAGAATACGCTTGGTCTCTGCTACCCACCAATTTCTGCCCCTGTACTTAGCTTTCACGGTGCTGTGGGTCATGGTCTGCTCTCAATAGCAGCCATGTCACTTAAATGCAAGGTGCCTTTAGTCACCTCCTGCTACTTGCTCACCTGCAAAAACAAAACACAAAGCCGCTTACTACACAGTTCATCTGTCAGAGAGTGCCCACTCCACTCCAATTCCAAAAATAACACATCCCCCTCAGATTCCTCTGTGGTTCTTGAAAAACCCAGAGAGTTGTAATGACCGATCTGCCCCAAAAAACCCTGACCGTTCTGAAACCTGCCACACTACTCCTCAGACATCTATGCCTGTACTGTTTCTAGACACTTGCTGCAAGGTATCTGCCAAAACAAAAGGAAAACAGGAAAACCCCAGCTGCGTTCCTGGGTTACCTCACAAACCCGTTATGATCTGCTTGACTCCCGCAGAGACCTCAATCTACAGTAGCTCTGCAGTGCCATACAAGACAAACACATAGAGCTACCTATGTAACGAACACTTATGTACTATACAATGAACCACACTCTTAGATCACCGTCAAGACAAAATACAATAAGGAGCACTGAAATGCAAGACAAAACAATTTACAGGCCACGCAATGCAAGACGGTCTCAGAGAGCAGTCTGAGCAATTACAGAGCGATGCAACACGAAACCGAACCAGAGATGAACATTGCAATACAATTTAAAATACAGAATGATCCAATACAAACACACAATACAGGTGCACAGGTATAATGCAAGACCATCTTGACAATGCAAAGACCTGGCAGACAATGCAATTACAGAGCAATACCGTGGCAAATACAAAGAAACAAAATTCAGTACATAACCACATACAGAACGCTACAATTCAAAACAGCAAGAAGTACTGCAGAGCGAGTGATGCAATGCAAAAGCAGAATGATGGATGTGTGAGAAACCAAGGTTTAAAAATCTAAGACAGAAGAACATGAGGATAGAATGCTGTAGGGAATCTATGGAAAGAGAGCTTTTGAGAGCAGAGCTGTTATTCTAGCTCAGATCGTCTCCGTAAAGGTAACCGTTTGGAAACGGTTTTGGATGTTTGGATGTTTGGAAACATCTATGATGCTTACTATACTTTAAACTCCAATTGCAGGCAGCTCCAACCCTGACACAGAACAACACCGCACACAAACACCAAAACCAACATGACAGTGAGATGCTATAATACTGTGAGTGAGAAGAATGACTCCCATAGGGATGATGACACGAGCAGAGAAGCCCTACGATGCCAGGAAGGCAAGAACGCCTTATAATAGTCCCAGGAAAGAGAGGTGACAGATGCTGCCCTTGAGAGAAACTGTTATCAAAACCATAATGATGACTGCATGAGAAGGCGTGCTTAAGACCGAAAACTTTCAAGGACATGAGAATTAAATCCCAGAATATTACTGGGTGAAATAGACTTTTCAGAGCTGCATATGCAACCTGGCTTCTCACCGCAAGAGCTGACCACACAGAAACACCTATACACACCTCTATGATGCACACCAGATGGAACCACACTTTAAGGTATAATGGGCAAGACAAGAAGGGCTCAACTGCACTGTGCCGATGAGGCAGTGCTCTCTAGACTCTCAGGAGGGCTACGGGCTACCGAGGTGCCTAGCAGGATTCAGGGATTTGACAGAGTTGGAAGGGATCTCTAGAGATCATCTAGTCCAACTCCCCTGCGAAGCAGTATTGCCTAGAGCACATCACGCAGAACTGCAACAAGGCAGGTCTTGAAAATCTCCAGAGAGGATCTCTGAGGATCTCTCTCTGCAGCCTGTTCCAGTGCTCTGTCACCCTCACTGTAGAGAAGTTCTTCCTCATATTTGAGTGGAACTTCCCTTGTTCCAGCGTATGTCCGTTGCCCCTCATCCTATTGCTGGAAACCACTGAAAAGAGTCTGGCTCCATCCTCCTTCAACCCACTCTTTAGGTACTTGTAAACATAGATGAGGTCTCCCATCAGTCTTCTCTTCTCAAGGCTAAAAAGCCCCATCTCTTTGAGTCTTTCCTCATAAGGGACGTGCTCTAATCCCTAAATCAGCTTGGTTGCCCTACATTGGACTCTCTCCAGTAGTTCCCTTTCTCTCTTGAACTGGGGAGCCCAGAACTGGACGCAGTATATTGCAGTTGTGGCCTCACCAGTGCAGAGCAGAGGGGGAGAATGAGTGCCCTCGACCTACTGGCCACACTCTTCCCTACACAGCCCAGGATTCCACTGGCCCTCTTGGCCACAAGGGCACATTGCTGGCTCATGGAGAGTTTGCTATCTACTCCCAGATCCTTTTCCTCTCTAGTACTTCCCAGAAGATCCACCTCTAGCCTATATTTGTGCCTGGGGTTCTTCCTCCCCAGGTGCAGGACCTTACATTTGTCCGTGTTGAAACTCATTAGTTTCTTCTCTGCCCAGCTCTCCAGCCTGTCCAGGTGATGCTGCATGGTGGCACAGGCCACTGGAGTGTCGGCCAGCCCTTCCAATTTGGTATCATCAGCGAACTTGCTGAGGATACGCTCTGTCCCCTCGTCCATGTCATTAGTGAATATGTTGAACGGGACTGGGTCTAGTATTGACCCCTGGGGGACATCACTGGTTACAGGCCTCCAACTTGACCCAGGTCCATTAATGACAACCCTCTGAGTTCTGTCACACAGGCAGGACTCAATCCACCTCACTGCCCCCTCGTCTAGCCCACACTTCCTTAATTTTCTAATGAGGATGTTATGGGAGACAGTGTCAAAAGCCTTGCTGAAGTCAAGGTAGATGACATCTGCTGCTATCAGATCGGTCGAGTGTGATTTACCCTTGGTAAATGTAGCATATGATGGCACAGACACTGGTCGGTGGTGCAATCAGAATCGTTTATTATAACAAAGAGACAGCTACATAAGTTGTAGTGCATAAGTACTATGTAAGTACTAATATATCTTCTTTTCCAACCTACAGGCCCCTGCAATCCCCAACTGCCAGGCGGGCAGAATTCCCCTCAATCAGTAGGGTCATTAGGTACTGTTTATGACTTGTTAGGACATGACCATGGGCCTTCCCCGACAGTGTTCCTGCTTCTTCTATTTCCTCTTCTGATCTCTGCTTCTTCCACAATCCTGTTCACCCACAGTTAAATCCGTGTTGACCATTACCAATAACTTCTTTGTGTTCAACATATTTGGAGATGACATCCAGAACAAGTCGTTCCATTATTTTCCCAGGGACAGAGGTGAGACTGATTGGCCTATAGTTCCCTGGGTCCTCCTTCTTGCCCTTTTTGTGGACTGGTGTAATATTTGCCTTCCTCCAGTCCTCAGGCACTTCTCCTGTTGTCCATGACCTCTCATAAACGGTGGAGAGTGGCTCAGCGATAACATCTGCCGGCTCTCTCAGCACTCACGGGTGCATCCCATCAGGGCCCATAGATTTACAGATGTCTAGTTTGGCCAAGTGGTCTCTAACCCAATCCTCCCCAACAGAGGGAAAGTCTTCCTCTCTCCACACCCTCTCCCTTGTCTCCAGGGTCTGGGATTCATGAGGGAAAACCTTGGCAGTGAAGACCGAAGCAAAGGCAGCATTCAGCAGCTCCGCCTTCTCTGTGTCTTCCACCACCAAGGCACCCACATCATTCATCAATGGGCCTACATTTTCCCTGGCCTGCCTTTTTTTATTGATATACTGAAAAAAACTTGTTATTTTTAACTGTGGTGGCCAAGTTAAGTTATGCTTGGGCTTTTGCCCTTCTAATTTTTCCCCTACATACCTTCACTACACCTTGATATTGCTCATTACTAGCCAACCCCTTTTTCCAGAGACTGTAGACTTTCCCAGGCATGTGCCTGGGATTCCTGTGACCCAGGGGTAGGACCTTGCACTTGGCCTGATGGAACTTCACGAGATTCACAGGAGCCATCTCAATCCTCTCCATGTCCCTCTGTGTCGGGGCAGAGGGTGGAGAAACAGGAGAACTGGCAGATTCATCACACAGGACTGCAGGAGAGCTGATCCCACCTCGCTGAGGAACTGCTGGAACCGTCCCAGAGGCAAAAGGGGCTGAGTCTTTCCTGGATCTTCAGGGAATATGTGCTCCCACTCCGAAGGGGCAAGTTTTCACAGCACGGTCGGGGAGTGGCACTGTTTTGGGGGTGTGAACACCAGCATGGGGAAGCAGCAGCACTACTTTGGGGGTGCTCACAGCACAGGGGAGGGGGCATCATTGACCCCCTTTTTTCCCCCATCCAGGTTCTCTGCGTGGAGTCCATCTGCGTCGACCCCGCCATCATCGAGGGGAACATCAAGGTGAGACCCTGGCGGGGGAGAAGCAACACCGAGGTGAGAACCTGGGGGGTGTCCACCAGAAATCATGCTCACCCCCCCGAAAAAAGGTACCTGCAGACACCATCCCCCAGCAAGTGCAGCTCAACCCGCATCGAGGGGGA
>VXAK01005758.1:120391-136536 GCA_013399435.1 Arenaria interpres | reverse complement strand
ATTCGGTCAAAACCACGACAGATCTCAAAGTGAAGAGCTGCCAATTGACTCTAGGTCAAGACATGGATGTGTCTTCCAGGTTAGAGAAAACCATAAGGGTTTTTTCAAGGATATGCATGCCTCAAAGCCACCTACCTTGAACACTCCCAAAACATCTACAGTAGGTATTATGTGTATTAGTAAATACTTGGAGGAATGAGCTCTCTAAGTAAATCAACATTTATCACATTGTGCTGGCTTTGACTGGGAAATTGACTCTAGGTCAAAATAACTGGAGTTAATTTCTCCATAAGTAGCAAGTGTGGGGCTATGTTTGGATTTGTGCTGAAAACAGTGTTGATAATACAGGGGTGTTTTATTTATTGCTAAGCAGTGCTCACACAGGTTCAAGGCCTTTTCTGCTCTTCACACCACCCCGCTAGCAGGTGGGCTGGGGGGCACAAGGAGCTGGGAGGGGACACAGCCAGGACAGCTGACCCCAACTGGGATTGGGGGAGAGGAAGGTGGACTGAGCAAGCAGCTGCATGGCACAGTTGCCAGCTGGGGTTACACCACAAAACACATAGGTTTAAAAAGTAATCATGAAAGTAGGTTAATTGCCAATACCACCTGGAAGTTTAGCCTGCAGGAAATCTTATAAAAAATTTTTCTATAAAGCAGTGAACTACCCAGTGTTTTGGAGAATAAAATCTTCCTAAAGCTTTCTGATTCATGTTTGTACTCCCAGTTTTCAAAACAGACATCAAGATGCCAAATATTTTGTCAGATTCTCGTTATCGTTATCTTGCAGGATGGAAAAATAAATCTCAGATTACTCTGTTAGCATTTCATTACCTTTTAGACAGATGCACAGACACCCTAATTTCAATACCAAAACACTGCGTGTTTCTTAAAATGAACTTGGAAATCCATTTCCTATCTATGGCCACCTTAGAAAAAGAACTGCAACATCAAAACCAGACCCTACATCCCACTTACACAGACTGCTCTGTAGGTCCTGCTTTCAAAGAGGAAGTTAAATAACATGTCTTCTTTTAATAAATCAAAACATGAAATCACCAATTACAGATTAAACCAGGTGACTCCACCTTTGAACAGATCATATTTTAGATTGATTTACACACTGCTCAGAGGAAAATACATACTCTTTTGGAGTACTAGAGCCTAGTTAATAATTAAAAAAATGAGAGCTAATTGACACTAACTTGTGCATGCTTCACTACAACAAACAAATGGCACACCCACAGAACACTCGCAACATTGTATCATACATCTCAGATGTACATCTTCACATCAGACACACCTCTGACAAAGCACATATATACAGATTGCTAGTTAAATATATTTTCACAATTACAGTATCTATTAGTATCCTGGATCACATTAGATAATACATTTTCATGGAGAGTTCTGGCTTTCATCATTCACTGTACCTTGTGAGACTGACATGAAGCCCTGTTTCTTGAAGAAACAAGATTTCACATGGATTTTGTATTCTCTATCTCATGCTACCCAGAGGGTACAGCCAAATGCCTTCCCCAGCATCCAGACAGGAAGCAAGATTCCCACTGTCCTATACAGAGAAGAATAAAATCTCTGAGGGAGCTGGAGCTATGGGCAATGACTGGAAATCATTTATAACTAAAGTTACCCAAGAGTTAATATTTGGCTATCTAAAAGCAACTCTACCCAAAGCTAGCTCTCACCACCTCCTCCTCTTCCTCCATGACATCTCCTCTTCCAAGTTATTCTTGCTACCAAACACAGACCACTGAGGAAACAGAATACAACTGTGTACTCAGCATGAAATAACACTTTTTTCAAACCCGTATGATGCAGCTTTTTGTTAATGCATATAGTGTTTGGTCTCCAGTAGCACAGCTTGCTGCAGTATAAGCATGAAAGTTTAAAGAAGTATGGCAGAATGCAAAGGAAACAATTTAGATGAAAGAAGGAATATATGGTAGAAGAAATTCTGACATCTATGTGGCACACGGGGATTGCAGTACTGAGCAGGGGAGGGGATGCCCTGAAAACATATTGTATTTAGTGCATGGAGGATGTGGATGCAACCAGCTTTCTCTCATATCATGGACAGAAATCCAGGTAAGAATTTTCAACACAAAAAAACCTGAATTAAACAGCAGATTTTGTGCTGTCTAGCTAAAGAGCTTAAATAATGAATGTCCATTTTCTCTTTTAGTAGAGAAGTTCTTCTAAATAATAACAATAGTTCGAAGAAAGCCGCTGTTCTTCGGAGGACCCTCCAGCTAGGACTCCAACCTTTTTTCATTCAATCCCTCCCCCTGCAAAATCCAGGGCCCAGAGTGCAACAGGACTCATTTCCTACTCATTAAAGGATCAATGCACAGAGGATGCAACCTGCTGTCTCTCAGAGCAGGCTGCTGACTATGTACTTCCATAGCTCATTGAGCCACAGGGCGGGCACGTGAGCTGCCTTTACTGGCAGCTGCCAGGCGCAAAACAGGGGTGACTGGGGGAGAACGGAAGGTTTTACCTTTACATCAACTACACATACACTGTCTTTAGACTTCTGCTCACAATTGTCAACATTCTTATCACTTGGTTAACGACCTTGAAACTTGCCAATTACAAATATAACCTGCATATAACAGCAATTAAAGAGATTGTGCAGATACTTCAACTACAGCAGTTTTTTCATCCATGGTAAAAAAAACACAGGAAAGCATGTGCCACATCATTGCTTATTCAAGAGACAGGCTTCATCTCCCAGATTACATAGCCAATAAAGAGACTGGAGGATATCCAACAAGCAAGAGTAAAGCAAGGCTACGATGCCCTCTGAGCCTTTAAGACACTATGGTAACAGTGTCACAAGAAAAACACAGCCAGCTGGGTTATCTGGGACCTGAAGGTCCCCTAGAAAGGGAGAAACTCTGTGCTGACTTTGACAGGCTTATTCAGCAGAGTAGGACACAAAGAATTAGGCATTTGCAAGTAAATTGGAAGGAATGAGGTAGCACGGCCTAGGCCAAGAGTGCTGTTGCAGTAACGAAGGTACTGGTTTGTAAAGGGCGTGCAGAAAAGAGCAACCTGAACATTTGACCTAAGAGGATCTTCGGTTTAGTTGCAAAAGGACACAAGTTTTAAAGTTTTAAAAGTTTAAAAAACACACCATACAATTCACAAAATGTACCAACAGTAGCTAATGCACACAAACAGTAACATTAAAGGAGTGTTGGTCGACAGCAGGCTGAACGTGAGCCAGCAGTGTGCCCAGGTGGCCAAGAAGGCCAACAGTATCCTGGCCTGTACCAGGAACAGTGTGGCGAGTAGGACACGAGAGGTGATTGTCCCCCTGTACTCAGCACTGGTGAGGCCCCACCTTGAGTACTGTGTCCAGTTTTGGGCCCCTCACCACAAAAAAGACATTGAGGTGCTGGAGCGGATTCAGAGAAGGGCAATAAAGCTGGTGAGGGGTCTGGAAAACAAGTCTTATGCGGAGAGGCTGAGGGAGCTGGGGTTGTTCAGCCTAGAGAAGAGGAGGCCGAGGGGAGACCTTATCGTGCTCTACAACTACCTGAAAGGAGGTTGTAGAGAGGCAGGGGTTGGTCTCTTCTCCCAGGTCACAGGCAATAGGACAAGAGGAAATGGCCTCAAGTTGCACCTGGGGAGGTTCAGCTTGGATATTAAGAAAAATTTCTTCTCTGAAAGGGTTATCAAGCATTGGAATGGGCTGTCCAGGGAAGTGGTTGAGGCACCATCCCTGGGGATATTCAAAAGACAAGTTGACATGGTGCTCAGGAATATGGTTTAGTGTTGGGTGGGTGGTTTTGGTTTGTTTGGTTTTTTTGTTGGTTTTTGGGTGTTTTTTTTTATGGTTGGACTAGATGATCTTAAAGGTCCCTTCCAACCTAGGCGATTCTATGATTCTGTAAAGGCAGCTTTCACCTCTGTTACAGTTAACTACACAAGCATCAGAACCATACATGCACCATTTCATATATTGCTGCTTCTAGAAACCCATTTGCCTAATTCCTTCCACACATGGGAAAATGTGTGGAAGTTTCTCTTACTGTAGGGTAACACATTCTCCCAGGTACTATTTTTTCATAACTATATGCACTCAGTAATGTTAGTTCAGGTAACTTTAGCATTTATGGCCATGTAAATTTATTAATGTTTAAAAAGGTCAGTGCACAACAAGCATTGAAACTCAGTCCAGGTCTGTTTTGGTTTTAGATTATTTATCTGCAGTCTCACCACACAGGAACATCACCCGAAGTGATGCAGCACACTGTGTAGCTTCGCACTTCTGAAGTGTATACTGACCACCAGCATTGCCTTTAAGATGCCAAGAGCAAAATCTCATAGCACTTTCATCTTTACCTGCACTGCCAGCATTTATCGCCCATTGCCCAAAGATATCCCAGAAGAAAAACAGAGGAGCAGTTATAATCTCCCTAATTAGAAGTGATTACAGCTGATTGCAGAACAGCCTCATAGCCTTTCCCCTAAGTTTACCAGGCTATCGGAGCAGCCAGGCATCACAACACAAGTAGATGTTCCATGCTGCTTTGAAGCTGCTGTAGTTAAAAAGGAAATACAAAATGAACAAAAAACCCAGCAGTGCAGAAAGTCTAATATACCATGTGGTTAATCCTCCCAAGTCAACAACAAGCTGCTTTCTTGGTCTCAAAACTCTGATGTAATTGGTTTTAATAATACAAAACACAAAAATAAGAGAGAGAAGTGTTTTGCTCTGTACAAGAACTGGTATAGAAACACGGCAAGATCCTTAAGGATCAGTAGGAAAATATACGAGTACCCTTACTCCCATATCAGTGGCTTCCTAAAGCAAGTCACAACAGTGGCCTGTCACTCTAAGACGACCAGTATAATCATTGTGACAAAACATTTTAAGAACTGACAAACTTCTGCCTCAATCTCATTTGCAGTATAATATTTGAACACCTGCTTTCATTACTACAAAGACAAAATGCAATGAGAGTAGGGTTACACTTTGAATACACCTCTCCTAAAAGCAGGGTCTCCACAGAGGACTTGCTTCAATTCAAATGGTCATATTTTAATCAGACAGCTTTACAGCCTAAACATGCTTTAACACCGGCCTTTATCACCTGTTGCTTTGAGGCATTTTAGCCTCTTCTAATCATCTGTTCAAAACGCATTTTAATTCTTAGGATATAACACTTGATTTCGTCAAATAAATATAAAGCCTACTTAGCTATTGTCTGGAAAGTAACTTCCCCCTCCCCCTTTTTTTAAAAAATGAGCATCGGTAGTTTTGAAGGGAGGAAAAAATACACCAGTAACACCAAAATTGGAATATTTTATCCCTAATTCCATAGCCTTGCCTACCTTATCCAGTTGCCAACCAGGTTCCACATGCTCAGTAACACAAAGTTTTTTGTCAGACATACAGACAATACCAGGAACTAACAGATTTAATTCATCAGTGAACTGACATTTAAAACAAATGAAAACTCAAAATCCCCTTTCTAAACAGTGACTGAGTGAGGAGGGGTAAAATGAACCACAGAGGCAAACCTCTCTTTCTGCTCTACATCAGCTATTATGTATAAAGAAGAGCAAGAGCAATCTCAAAAATGTAATTTTTAAGTGTGTATATATATATGCACATACACATACAGAGCATACACATTGCCCTCTACTGACCAGAGGCCAATACATAAGTGTCTTCCAGTGCACAGTGCTCATCATGCACCATCTCCAATGAATGCTTGACAGGACCATACCAGTGTGTGTATCAATTCCAGATACTTGCTGGTATAGTAAGAGACATCTCCTTTACTTCAGCTGCCACAAGGCTTTTTCAGAACCCAATTTTAAAGCCTGAGGTTTCTCTGCTTTCATTCCTCCTACCTGATGATACACATAGCAGGGTAGTGGGGGGGGGAATAAAAAAATCAAACCAACCACATACACCAACTGCTTACAGGTTAACCTAAGCCTACCTAGATACCAGCACCCAAAGCTCTTGCTGTTTTATGCTACATTCATCAGCACTCATTTTTTGCCCCTCATTGTTAGGCATTTTAATGAAATACCAGGGATTTGGGGAGGGGCAGAAGCGGGGTAAGTCAAACAGGAAAACAGCACGGAGAGGCACTGGCTGCTACTTCCAGGCCAACTTTCTTGCAATTCCTTCCCTCCGTTTTTTTTCATGAACACTGTCATTTTACCTTTCAACCTGAATACAAACTAAAAACAACACACACAGAAGGAGATCAGTAGACACTGTAACTCTTAACATCTCCCCTCCTCCATCCCTACACTGCACAAACTTTTTAAGTTTCCACTTCTACGACCTGTGGGGAAGAAAGCCACTTCAGACCAAAGTTTAGACACACTTTAGATTGGAAAAAATGCAGAATATTTTTTAATTTAGGAAGCAACTCAATTTCAACTGTAAGCTTCTTGGAGGATCTACATGTTATATTAAGAGTCTGTAGACCACCTTTCTGACAGTGACTGGCCATAATGTACTATTCATAAGTACCTACAGATGGACAGAAGTAGATTGGGTTTCTTGAAATGAAGGGAGAGAGAAGACTTCTGCTATTGTTTCTATACTCACCCAAGGCCCAGTATGATGCAGCTTCCAAAGGTGGAGCACTGCTGTAGAGAGCATGGATATACATGAAGTGAATCATCAGCTCAGCCAGGCACCACCAGAAGAAAATACGAATTATGCCCAAGATTAAGATGCTGAGATTGGTCTTCAAACTGAAGGCTTCTTTTCTCCTCATCTACAGAAGAAATCCAAAGATGTTATATGGCACAAAACTGGCTGTTTTACACAAATAGTCATCCTCACAAGTTTTTTAAATTTCATTTGCTATTCATCACTATTACCAAGGACACCATTTGATTACACCATTTCGAAATTCTTGACACAGCCTTGAGGGAGGCTGGTCTGTCAATTCTCAACCTCAGTAAGCACTAGAAATCAACAAGAGGCCAAACCCGAACATACACTGCATCAAACTGTTGTAGGAAAGGCCAAGTGCTATTAACCTCAACAGAATCCAGACGTGAGACTTTTTTTTTACTTCCTACAACTTGATCAACTTCTAGAGGTAATCAAAAAAGTTTAAAGAAACTACAGCTATGAAGGAGAAGAGTTTCCAAGCAGCAGCCCTACCAAACACAGAAACAATGACTGCTTGCTCTTAAAATACCTTCAACTTCTACTAGCTGCACAGGATTGATTATCTGAGGACAGTTCTTCATTTTTCTCCTGTAGCACTGCCAAGGTCAGCAACACCTACATGATGTGCTGAGCAAATGGCAGTTAAGTGCAAGTTAAGTATTGGATAAGACAAGGTTTGCAGTTGACAAGCTTCTCAAGATGCCCCAAACTCTTACATTGCTAACTATAATAAACACATTAGTATACCATTACTTTATCTTCTTTCTGCAGTAGAAGAATATAATCAAATAACAGAAACGTAGGATTGCCTAAAAATTCAGCCATGTATTGTACATGTATCATCGTGTGTGTGCAACATCTCCTTTTCCAGTCTCTAACTGGTCACCAAAAATGCACGTAAAAGGTAAGCAATCAACCCACCTGCCCAGAAAAAAAACCAAAACACAAGCTGGTAACTGCAAGCACACAGTACAGCTAACACGCAGTTAGCTCTGCTCACTTAGAAATAAAGCAGGACACTCATTTTGAAGGTTCATTTGTATCAGTTAGATGAAAGCTTGGAGACTACCACTTAATCGGAGGGATTAGCACAACAGGCCTGCAAACCCGTGACAAACTGCTATGTCCTGCTTCTACTCAGAAACTCAAGAAGGCCATTGATGAAGCATCACAGTCTCTCATTTTTTCCTGGCAATGGATGCCAATTGCCAGCACTGGTATTACACTCTTCGGGCCGTACAGCAGTTTCTGTCTTCATCTCCAGGACTTCTGCTTTGCAGTATGCTCAGCTGGAGACTCATCTCAGTCTTAGCTTTAGTTAAGCAGTTCTGCAAGTGGTCTTTTCTGACAGCTGCAATAAACACGCTCTTTGTATTGTGCACTTTGAATCAATTGCCGGGCACTGCAAACTTCAAAACCATTCTCCAGCCTCATCTGTCAAGGCAATATCCTCTGCTGCTCAGGTAAGAGTTCTGACGATGCACTTCGGCAAAGTCCAACAATAAACACAATAAGGTTGTTCAGTTTGTTCCATCTTCTTTATGGCTTTAATCAAAGAGGTCTGTACATATTTAAATGAAAACCTACTGCAAAAATAGGCATCCCATTCTCAATCTTCCTTTCTCTTCTCTCACCAAGAATACAGGTGGTCTTTGCTGGGCCATATCAGGTGAGCTTAGTTTCAATGCAAGACACACAGACACAACTTTTCCTAACAGCTACACCCAAGTTACTCAACTTAGAATCTCATGTCTTCTGAAACATTCCTTGGGGAAAAAAAAAAAATCATGTCCCTCTGCCAGGGGTTCAGGAATACAGGTGGAATTTAACATACTTCAGAAGCTACAAAGCAATAAACAGTAAAAAAATAAATTACCTCAGTTTCTATGCAAGTCTATGCGGACTTTTCCTACAACATCCAGCCCAGGATAACAACATTCAGCCTTGCATCTTCCAAAGCTACTGAAGACAAATGAGCATAGGACTTGTCACTCAGGGGTCCACCAGAATCTCAGTTTTCACTTTCATAAAGCCCAGTCTATTTGCTGTGGCTTCAACAGAAAGTTTCCAAATATAAGCAGAAGCAAGCAACACCCAGGCTTCTACACATAAACTGAAACAGCAGTTTTATGGTTTGAAATGTCCACTCATCCACTTTGTCCCAATGACGTTAGCTATAGACATCATGGGTGGTGATTTCACTTCTTAAAGTGTGCAAGAAAATAAGAAAAGCAATAAAGCATAGCCATGTGGGGTTTTCCCTGTCATGTAGAAGCAGGCTTGAAAAGCAGTCTGCACAGTGCTAGAAAAAAACACCATGTAGGTGAAAGACAGGTAGGTCTTTCACATTAAAGGGGCCACTCAGGTGCTCACTTTTCTGAAGAAAAGTGTTCCTAGTAAATCATCAGCTGTTTTCACACCAACATGAGGGGAAACTGGGGTCTTCAGGAACACCCAATACAAACCAGCAGCTTTCTGTAGCTCTGAAATATGTTTCAGAGTTAATAGCCAGCTGCTGCCAAAACTGTTAACTTATTCCACCTAATGTAGGAAAGGAAAACAAAAATCCAGTCCAGCAGCTATATTCTAAAATTACGAACACTCTCCAAACACAATGACATGTGTCTTTGGCTCCCTGGTTGAAGGGATTAATCTGATGCCAGACAAAAAGAGATCCTGCAAAGTAGAACTTGGGGAGGAAGGTTTTGTCTTAAAGCTGATAACCAGGATATTGTCAAATTCCCAATGCTACACTTGAAACTGTCCAGTTTAGAGCTCTTCACATTCCAGTAACATTTTATATTTTTAAAGTTATGTGGAAGATAGCTTTGGACACATAAACAATTCTTAATCTCCAAGGACTAAGTAAAAATTGAAATCCTTAAAATCACTAGTAAGGTGAAAAAAAGTTACAGAATCAGTTATAGATACTTTTACTAAAGTCAAAATATATGTGAATGGAGACTCCTTTTCTGTAGTTCGCTTCCCCCCCCCCAAGTATCTCATTGAGGGGAAAATTTTATTTCAGAAGGAAATAGAGATCAGAGTCTCATATAGAAGATTAATCATCCAGCTTTCAATAACTATTTTTCTTTCTTTCCACTTTCTCTAATACTGTCATCTAATCAACCTCTCTCCATCCAAGCACTAGATACAAAGACTTCATTTGACAATATATTTTGACTAAATATATTCTCAATGTTAGTTACCAGCCTGATGAGAATTCACTATTATGCCGTTGCTGGCATTCAAGCATGAATATCCAAGACTGGTTTCTACCTACAGCTTTCCCTTTCGCATGCAGTTTACTTCAACACTCACAGAGAAAAGGACAATAGATACAGAGTAACATTCAGAACACCTTTTGTTAGAAAGTCTCATCAGTATCAATTTTTGTCAAGTACATATCTAGAAAATAAACAGAAACTCAGGTTTACTTGTAAATTATGTTATGAAACACACCATTAAAACGGCATCTGAAGGAAAACAATTAATTTACCTACCTAACATTTTCTCATCATTGGTATTAAAATCTCTCAAGATGAAGGAAAAAAAATAATCAGCCTATCATGCTTTAATGTATAGGGTTTGTGTCTAGATTTGGCAACTGAAAAGAGATCACCATCCATTTCAATAGTTTGTCACACAATCCACCCAAGACAGAGATGCACTGAAAATCTGTAACCATGTGATCTTAAGAACACTGTTACCTGCTTACTGAATTCATCAAAGTTCATAAGGGGCCCATTGTGGAATGTGGGATAATAAAACACATATGCCAGCATCCACAGGAACGAGTGGGATGATTTCTGGGAAGGTCCATGCCAGCAGTACTCCAGGCTGAAGCTGGTGCAGAAGAGGCAGCGGACAGACACAGTGAAGAGCAGCAGATAATACTCATTTTCAGTGTCGTACCACTTTCTCTGCAAGATAAAACAAAGTCAGATCATGACAGCGCAATCCTGTGGTTTTTATATAGCAGGGCAGCAATGTCTGCCTAGATCCTAACTTTCAGGGTCAGCCAGCAGCAGGAAGCAACTAAAGTAAACAGCAGGTGGAATGAGCATCTGAAGTGAACAGCACTACTTAATGCATGAAACAAGCACTGGCTGTTGATGGAAAAAGGGCCTCCAGAACTACGGCAGCCAGCATAGAGACAACAGCCTGATTTCAGAAACATACAGGTTGTGAAGAACTATGACAACAGGATAGTTTTTCTTACAGGAATCTCCTTATCTCCCTCAGATTTGGTCCAGTAATACAATATCCAAACCAGTTGGCAACACTACTGACAGCCAAGGGACTGCTAGGGCTGAAGCCAAAGCTGCAGTTCAGATCTGAAGAGAAACAGTCACTCCAGAGAGTGCTCAAGGCTGGGGAGATGTTACTGAGCCCTTACCAAGTTTTTGACACTCCCTGTCACACCTGTTTCCAACAACAACAACAAAAAAAAACCACAACAAACACACACATCACAAAAAACTTGGAAACATCAGCAAACATAGTTTGGCTGATTTGCATTGCAGTGAGCCCTTTCCTCCTCTCAGCAAGACACAAGTCTGTCTACACCACACAAAGAGAACCTACTCACTTCTCCGCCCTCTCCCTGAGCACCAGGGCCACAAGCCTTACAACATATGCCCAGTTTCTTCCCTTCGCCAAAGTAAATGCAACAAAGACATTTCCTCACAACCAACTCCTGGATATGAACTCAAAAACCAGCACCTTAAATCAGTATGATTACAGCTCCAAAGAACAAGAAATGTGTTTACTAGAGCACTAATAAAGTATTATCATACTCAGCTCTACTGAATACCACTTAAGGCAAATACTTTCATGTCAATGCACCAGTCAGCATGGTTGAGAAATACGACTTTTCTAACTGGAGAAGCTCCAGCATGAAGCAGTGCAGCTCTACCACCTAAGGTTTTTCAAGCCAACTTCTGCTTACATCACCTGAAGGGGTAGTACTCCATCATAGATAGCTGCCATAATGAATGAACACCACCACAATCAATTTGATGCTTAATTAGTCCTACTCATATTACCTTGGCTTCTTCCACAGCTGGTATGCGTAAAGTGGACAGCAGCATAAGGGAGCACAACCACGTCAGGAGTGACAGCTGAAACTGAGCCACAGCAAATGAAATCGTTGCATGTAACAAAATGACAGCAAAGCCCTTGATTCCCAGTAATAACCAGCAGGCAGCCATTCCATAAACCATCAAGCACCATGGTTTATACTGTTAGAAAAAGAAAAATGAACAGTTTTTAGTTTGGTTATTTCTAAAGCAAAAAAAAAAAGCACTCAATATCTGTGCTGTCCTAGAGGATCTATAGTAGAAACAAATGTAGTCAACAAGGTTAAGAACATGTATGAAACACCATAGGGAAAACCCAACTGTAGCTATAAAGATGGAAGGGAGGGGATTTCTGTAGAAGCACATGAGAAATCCAAAGCCTCCCTGAGCTAGAGGAGAACTTCTTCCTTTCCTTCCAGAAACTAGCAGGTATGACACCACATGCCAGCCATTTCCCACAATCATGCCAAAACCCAAGAAGTCATCACCTCAGTCTTGGAAAGGAATAACCACACCCTTCGCTTGTGTACAGGTCAAATGACACTGGTTAATGCTCCACAACAAAGTACGGGCTTTCATGGGTTGGAGACTGAGGTCTCCAACTGGGGCAACTAACCCACTCCCTCTCACTTGTGCATCATTACAGACCCACTCACACAATTCACCCCACAGAATGGGGTTTCCCACACTAAGTAGCCTCAGTGCCAAGTTTCCCATGCCCAGAATAAATTGAAACCCACAGAAACTCCCCACTGCGAAGAAAATCCATACATACCTTCTCCACCAAGAGCCTGGACACTTGTGATACCAGGAGGTGACCAGCCAGAAGCCATAGTATACGTTCCCTTCCCCATTCGATCCAGTAGCTCCACTCAAAGTCCATGGGGTCCTGAGGCAGCAAGGGAACTGGTCAGTATATGTATCTGGACATAAAAGCATGGTCTTACAAGACAAGGAAACACCTCCATAACACATCAATTCTGATACCCAACACCACAGACTTAACATCTGGGGAACATCTCAGTCCAGCAATGTAGTCAGATCACTTCCAGGGGTGAGCTCCGACAGCTCCATTTTGACTTCCAATGGTGTGAAATTCAGAAGAAGAGTTTTAGATGGTGTTACGACTCCTAAACCTCACACTAGCACTGAACCTGATTGAGCAGCGATCACTCCATACAAGTGCCATGGGAGTTTTCTAACCACAAAGCAGGCAGGGAGGTACCTACACACACCCCCCTACCTCCCTGGGACATGGGGAACAGGCTGGTGACTACATGGAGATGCATCCTGGAACAAGGGTCCCACTTCTCAGGGCTTCCCAGTCCAACACATCCTTGCTTTGGTTCCCCATTAGGAACCTTCCTGGGAAATAACAAATTGGCCTGCTACTACCATTCCTGACCATCTCTAAACTCAACACCTCAAGTCACACCTCTTCTTGCCCAGACTCTTAATTTTAGGAGGTTTGTTTTTTTTTTTTTTATTTAGAAAAGAAAAAAACCCACAAACTGTTTTGGACTACACTTAACCCATGCAAATTTTAGCCAGGGATTTTTCTTTTTCAATTTCTGTCAGCCTTTTAAGAAAAAGCTTTTAAGAAAGGTGACAGAGAAGCAGAACACTGCCTTCCCCGTGCATGCCCCTCACCTCGCCTGAGGGATTCAGAGAACAGCTCTGCTCTGCCTTAGAAGACCCAGAGCTTGGGTAAAAAGGCACCTTGACAGAAAAGAAGTTTCACTCCCTGTTTCAAGAAAGCCTAGGTGGGATCAGATGAAGTCAGGTCAGCTGGAGATTCCTGGGACATGGGTTTTTCATCTAAATTAGGTAAGAGGGATCAGCTGGTAGCCCTGTCCCCCATACAGAGCCCCACCAGAAGCTCACCTTCACAATTGCTTTATGACTTTCTTGAAAGCACATGTGATGGTGGGACTAAACACCAAAATACCTCCAGAGACATGCACTCCTGGTCTTGTGTAAATCATCCTCAGTAATAGTTGCATGCAATAGTTGCACTTCAAAAGGATCTGAGGTCAAAAGCAAACAAAGGGGGTGGGGAGCTGAATGCTTTTTGGTTTGGGGTAAAGGGGTGCTAGTTTTCTTACTCTTTTTTTTTTTTTTTAAGACCAACCATGTTTCTTAAAGCCCTTATGACTCAAAAATCTGTTCTCCTCTGTGCTGGACTACAGCCAATCAAGAAGAAAACTTGTGTTCACTAATGTTAAGCATTATCCAAACCACCCAGTGACAGGAAAAAAGGGGAAAAGGGCTGCAGGAAATGTCAAGGGCCATCATAGCTTGTAAGGACAAACAGTAAAACAGGTTATTACGTGATATAACAAAGGAGAAACACTTGGGCCAAGGATCAAGAAATGAAATAAAACTTTGGTTATGATTCTTAGATCTAGACACACTTGGCAAGTCCCTCTTTCTCATGAGGGACAGACTAAAATTAACCATGAATATCCAGATCTTCAAAGTTGCTATAAATCTCTGAAGCTAAATCAGAAGCTCAGGTGAGCAAAGGGCATGGAGACAAGATGTTCACATTATTGCCACAAAATAAAGGATGCTGGTACCAGTCACCCATCCTACCTTTTTGAGGCCCCGAAAGAGAGTCCCTGGTTCCAGCCCAAACCTTCTGTCCATCACAGCTTCGTACTCTGCAGAGAAGATCAAACCTTTGCTAAGGACACAGCAGCCAGAGCAGAGAGTCAAAGATGTGGCCTCTGCTGCTCAAGAGCAACACCGTCCTGTGTTACTTCTGCTGCTGGAAAGAGTCAGAGCCAGGGAAGGGCACATCATCATGTTCACCAGGCAAGCTGCCCAGCTAGGCCACAGCTCTGCCCCATGGCAAAGGCAAAGCCACTGAATTGCCCAGAACCTATGCTTTGATTCCCCCTTGCAACAAGGGCAGTAGCAGGCAGCGACCAACCTTTTACCACACAGAACCTGCACTGATCCTCACTTCCCCTCCTTCAGGGCTGCCCGGTTTCTCCCATCAGAGCAGAAGGGACACACAGTCCTGACAGGGACCAGTACAGCCAGAGCAGGGCAAAGCCGCTCAGACAAGCTGCCTCCAGAGCCTGTTCCCATGCAGCCTTTTGCCGTCTCTGCAAAAGATGCGCTGCACATGTGGGTGCGCAGCCCTGCGCCCATTTACCCAGCACTTCCTTCACTGCCCTGCAAGCGCCTCTCTGGCTCTTCCCTTAAGCCCTTTTGGGAGCCAGCCAGGATCATTAACATAGAACACCTTGCTGATTAAATCCTAACAGGATGCAGTACACATTTCCCTAACGAGCCCCTCTAACTAGCTATACTTTTTATTTCCCTTAAGATACTGATGTGCTAGAATACAGCTTCTTTTCATCTATAAATTGTATTTAAACTGTTTAAAACCCCACTCTTCCTTTGCACTACACAACTCCACCGAACCAAAACCAAGCCACTGTAGCAGCTACCAACCGGTTACCCAATGCACAGGAACATGGTTGGAAACAACCTGACCCCAAAAGCTGCACAGACAACCCAGCACAGTAGCACAGAGCCTCACCTGCCCTGGGGCCTCCCCAGGTTCAGTCCACAGCAAGCACCATCAGGAGGCACAGCTGCTTTTGTGAACCACTCACCTCCAAGTGGCTGCAGGTGAGAAGGTTCAAGACTAGCCAGGAAAAAAATCCAGCTCAGTGCCAACATTCCTGCACTTCCCACATCTGAGCAGCTGAGCTTCAGAGGTCTCCCTCATCTCTTTCCTGACAGCCGAGTGCCAGGACACCACTGCCAAGGGTGTCCCAGGACTCGATGCAGAAAAGCCTTGGGAAAAGTTCTCTGCCCAGCTGGCACCTGGCTACTGCTTCCTCACAGAGGGCTGGTTTGCAGCCAGGGATCGCACAGGCACTCCTTGCAGAAGAGCAAAGTAAAACCAACCCAGAGAGGACAACTCAAGCCGAGCAGCCTCACCAGCCGCCAGCTGGAAGCGCTGCAGGAGCGAGCACGGCCGCATCGCAGACTTACTTTGAGACACTTGGTGCGCTTCGTAGAAAGCGTAGAGGTGGGAGCCCACGGCCAGGAGCCCGTAGAGACACATTTCCCAGGCCGGCAGCACCATCGAACCGGGGGCTGCTTCCCCGCAGACCCCGCCGGCCGCCTCCCTGCGGGGAAAGAGGGGACGGGAGAGGTTTCCCCGCGGAAGACGGACAAGCACCGAGCAGTGGGACACCCCGCACCGGGCACCGCACGCCGGCCCCTCGGCAGGGCAGCCGGGCGGGCCGGGCAGCCGCCACCGTGCGTGCCTCAGGCCCCAGCGTTGCCCGGGCCCTGCGGCGAGGCCGGTCGGGGCAATGAGGCGACCGGGCTCCGCCGGGAGGGGAGACTAGGTGAGCCCT
>VXAK01005758.1:65105-120171 GCA_013399435.1 Arenaria interpres | reverse complement strand
CCCGCGGCCTGCGCCGGCCCCGCCGTCCCTCCCGCTGTGGGGCTGCGGCTCCGCCCGGCCCCGCCGGCCGCTCCACGGAGGCGGGGCTGGGACAGGCCCGGCTCCGCCTCCTCACCGGCTGCGGCTGCTTGAGGTTCAGTAAGGCCAAGTGCAAGGTCCTGCACCTGGGCCGGGGCAACCGACCGGCATCAGTACAGGGTCAGGGGGTAAAAGGCTTGAGAGCAGTCCTGAGGAGGAGGACTCGGGGGTACTGGTGGATGAGAAGCTGGACACGAGCTGGCAACGTGCGCTCACAGCGCAGAAAGCCAACTGCATCCTGGGCGGCATGAAAAGAAGCGTGGCCAGCAGGTTAAGGAAGGGGATTCTACCCCTTTACTCCGCTCTGGTGAGACCCCAGCTGGAGTGCTGTGCCCAGCTCTGGGGCCCTCCAGACACAGACCTGTCAGAGCAGGACCAGAGTAGGCCACAAAAATGGTCAGAGGGATGGAAGACCTCTCCTGTGAGGACAGGCTGAGAGAGTTGGGGTGGTTCAGCCTGGAGAAGAGAAGGCTCCGGGGACACTTTATAGTGGCCTTCCAGTACTTAAAGGGAGCCGACAGGAAAGATGGAGACAAACTTTTACTGATAGGACAAGGGGTAATGGCTTTAAACTAAAAGAAGGTAGATTTAGACTAGCTAGAAGGAAGACATTTTGTAAAATGAGAGTCATGAAACACAGGAACAAGTTGCCCGGAGAGGTGGTAGATTCTCCATCCCTGCAAACATTCAAGGTCAGGTTGGACGGGGCTCTGAGCAACCTGATCTAGCTGAACTCCCTGCATGTTGCAGGGGGGTTAGACTAAAAAAGCTTTAAAGATGCCTTCCAACCCAAGCTATTCTATGATTGTGTGAAACAGTTGTCTTTGGGCATGAAATGTGTAGTACAGGTCTGCTTAGATCTGCTAAGAACCTAACGGTTTATATCAAAGGCATGAACCATTTGGGTAAGAAGTTACTGTTCTGGTCCCTGTTTCCGTAGCGTTTATCAGGACCTGACTGTGGATGCAGGCACCCTCACAGCTGAGGGATCGTAAGAGTATCACTTGCATAAAGGCTTCCTTGGAAAAGGGTGCCGGCTTCACTGTTTTACAGGAGTTGGGAAAAGCCATAGGGATGGCACTGGGAGACAGTCGGGTGCTGCAAGGAAGAGTGAAAACACAGACTTCTTCTTCAACATATGGGCCTCTGAAAAGTTGTTCCAAGAGTTGTCGTGTAAATTAACAATTAAATGAAGAATCGTATTCAGACCAAAAGGATGCCCATAATAGCCTCTCATAGACTTTTTCCCCCTCCTGAAGTGCAAGGTACACTAGTGCAGGGACACTTTATACAGTCATCATGACATAACTTGAGAAATTAGCAGGTCTGAAGAGCACCACCAAAACAGGAACGTGGGGCTGAAAGTGCTGGTGCTGACAACCACCTATGGATCAACCTGCATTTTAGCAGGGGGAAAGGGTTCCCTTCTTTTGGCACTTCAGACACAGCTAATGAACCTCACTGCTTTTAGCGTTAAAAACACTTTGACTTTCCAGGCCAAAAGGTTTTGGCAATTTATATTCACCTGATCTTGCATGATGTGACTTTTATCCTTCTCTGTTGTTGCCATCAGTGATGTCATTTTTTAATGAGGGAAACATTTCATACCCTTTTGTGGATGTTGTCTTGCTGGATCTTTAGGTTCCTCTTTTAAATGGGGTTTCAGTTCCCCTGATCACCTTGAGGCCTTCTTTGCATATTCAAATTCCTGTTTCCTGATCTTTGAAAGCCAGGCTTGTGTCTGATACTCCAGGTGAAGTCTCACTGGTACAAGGGGTTAAGTCTTCCCTACCTGACCAGACATGCATCTCCTGGTGTCTCCAAGAGTCCCATCTTTCCATCAGAGCCACATGGTGTTCTCTAATAATTTTTCTTTTTGCCTTCAATTTTTCTTCTTGTCACCCTTTGCCAAGAAATTACTTAACTTCAGTTTACAGTGTCCATTTTGGTAGCCCCTAGGTGTAAGATATTGTATTTGCTCTGTGGAACTGTCGTAAAATCTTGAGGTCAGGTGCATTCTCCTCTATGATACCCAGATCCTCTTCTCTGATGACAGGGCTTCCCCAATTTTTGCCCTCAGCAGGTTAGTCAGTATCTTCTCCCCCCCCCAAAAATATTACATCACCTGCATAAAAGCACCAGAACAGCACTCCCGTATTTGTAAAAACATTCCCACAGCACTGCAGCCGGTTTATGGCCGCTAAGGGTCAGCAGAGCTTGTATTTTCCTGCAGTTTAGTGGTTTCTGGTCAACAGTGTGAAGTTGGTGTAGGCAGCAGGCCCTCTAGATGGCTGCATAACACAAACAGTATGCACGCAGGAGTGGTACTGCAGCTTCCAAAAGGGAAAAGGTATAACAAGTTACAGCTTTTACATCAGATTATACTGAAAAGGACATCTTTGTCATTAGTTATGTGGTGACATCTGCAAGCCCAAGCATCCTCTGACCAGGTGAGCTGGTCACAAATGTCACTGCCAAGCCCATGGAGCAGGAACACTGACAATGGTCCCAGCTGGAAGATCTTGCTGCCTGGACTTCTACATTAGATGAGTTTTCTTTTTACACACCCTTATTCAAATAATTTTATATAGTAAAACGTGACAAGAAACTCAATGAATGACTTTGCAAGACTAGCTGTAAACTAAGCTGCTGAACATTACTGGCACAAACACCTATGCATCGACGTGGCCCTCACCATTTTAGATGGCCCAATTAAAAAGCGAGTCCTGCTGCTGCTATAGTCACTGACAGGCAGCGGAGGAACCTGAGAGCAAAAACCCCAGAAAAGTGACAGCAGAAAGCCCCACTTCTCATTTATCAGCAAGAAGGTAAAGTTTTTTAAAGGTCTCTTGCCCAGTCACCCAGCAGCTGCACAGACCTGGCAGCCTCTTCAAGGCATCTGCCCTTTGGCAAGAAAGTGGTATGATGCTGAGAACATGTGTGGCAGGTTTCTCCAAGGCCAAAAAAGCAATCCACCTTAGGCAGAATGATGATTTGTGATGGTAGAGGTATTTCTCTGGGACAAATTCAGAGTATCGCCCCTGCTTGAAGGTTTGCACTACTCTTACTCTCCACCACAATGGTGGCAGAGTGCAGAGGCAACAACCTGCCAAAGAGGTCCATGTCCACCTTCACTACTGGGAGCCAGCTGGAAGTCTCCACCATGGCCTTGATGAACAGTGCAGGGTGCAGTGCCAGCCTCTTGCAGATCAGTTCAAGCACCACTAGAAGAGAGTCCATCTCTAGCAGATGTTCATGTTGCCTTTTTATATTTCCATCTCTTCTGCAGCTGGTATAGCACCTCAGTCGGAAGCGCTGGGTTTTGACTGTAAGGTTCAAATGCCATTTGGTGAGAGTCTCCCTTTCTTGTGCGATCAGCTATAGATGTGATCATCAGAAACTTCAGCAAACAATTCCAGAATCAAGGAGGACAGAAACAGCAGGAGGCCTTTTAGCAAGGCCCTTAGTATTGCCTTCCTGTGCAAGTTATGAGGTGAGCTTGTTTCACAACTTTCACTTCTAGGGTCTTGTCATGGCCATGAGGACAGGGCAGGGTGGGATCATAAAAGGCAATGAGGTGGGCGACTGAGGCATTCTGCAGCAGGGAAAGTAAACCAGAACGTGCATTTTTGAGGAAACCCTTTTTTTCAACTTGTCATTTGTTTCACATGCCATTAAGAAATCAAATGAGTATGAATCCTGCAGTGGAGTCCTCAGGCAGGCTAAGCATAGGGGTTCTCACTGCTTTTCTGAATGTAAAGTCCCCCTGGGAATTACAAGCGGTGCCCTAGAGCTTTCCCTCCCAGGCTGGTATTTCACATCAGTGAACCAAGCCTCATTCACCCTCTGGAAATCACACAGTAATGCTCCCTGCGTGCAACATCTGAATGACGGGACTTGATCAGCACCCACTGAGAGTCTGTAGATTAGAAGTTCAGCAGCAGACAGCAGGAAGAACTATGTATATTTAGAAGAAATTACAAGTATGACAAGAAATCTCCACGAAGCCAAAAAGCAGTATTTAAATGGAGAAAGTCAGAAATATGAAAGGTGTGGTATTTACAAGGAAAGCCAAGTGAGTCTTCCAATAGCGAAGTAAAATATGACACAACTGAGGTTAACATGAACCCTCCCTCTGGAGATCTCAGGCACAGAGTTAGGGACTCAAGAGAGATAACATGCAAGTTTGCCCTTTTTTGGCTTGGCTTAATGAAAAGTGAACATTACACTAAGTTGGTCAGCATTGCAGGTAGTTCCATCTTCACAGGTCCCTCTCTAATCTGATCCCCATCCCTGAAACTGGCTCTTTGTGAAGTGCCAAGCATTTTCTTCTCCCCATCACCTTAAGTCATATCTATTGTTTATAAAGAGATCATTGTTTATAAAGAGAACATTGTTTATAAAGAGATCCTTGCAATGGCAAAGCCAGTATTGCTGTGCATGCACATATAATAATTCTCCCGGCTTCCTTTTAATGAATCTCTCGCATCTTTGAGAACTTGTTTCATGCTCTGAGGCTGGAAAATTACCATCATGCTTCTGGCTGGGGATTCATAAAGCTACTTTTGGAAAAAATACATTAAATTAATAGTGTATTGTAACTAAGCAGCTCACTGTTGGATTCATGCTGAACATCTCAGAGACTTCCTCGTTAATACACTACCTGCTTTGCTTAACTAAAGCCCTGAACACCACTCCTTGTCTCAGCCTTTTTATGGATTTCTTTACTGATTACCCACTCTTCCCTCCAACGAACAGTATTGTAAGTGAAGTCATACAGCCTTACTCTCACCACAGATGTAGAGTCCACTTGTGTTTGGATACCATGCCTGGGGTGAAGTTCAACTGTGCTATCTTGATCATGTCTGAGTCTTAGTTAATCATGCTTGAGTCTTAGTTTCTAAGTTGCCAGCTGTTAAACATAAAGGGTTTTTTTTTTGCCTTTTCCCACCGTATTACTTAGACGTTGTCTAGCTTTAAGTGTGAAATGACAGAAGTTAAGGGGATGGTGAGTCAATTCCTACATACCTTAGCCATCATATTGAAATCTCCCATAATTCCTAGCGAGGAAGTGGATAATCCACTACTGGAGTACTTAAGTAGTTATATTCCTGAAAACGTAGCCTTTTTAATCGGTTCAGTGAATGGAATAAATGTAGAAAAAAACCAAAACATGTGAGATTACTATATGATAATTGACAAAAAAATACTCAGACAGAAAGCTCTCTCTCCTTGCCTCCTGAACAAATTTTCTGTACTCTCCATTTCTTCACACCACTTCACTATATGAACAGCGAGTAAAGGATCATTTCAGCTACCACAACCACCTGTATTTTACAAATTTATCCCTCACTTCCCATTGTTTGCCGTATCTTTGTGACAGACTGGGAATACATTCCAGGTTGATTATTTCTATTTGGCAGAATGTTGTTTAGGGGTTTTTTTGGTCTTTTTAAGGTCTATGAAACCAAGAGGACTCAGTGGAGTTGACTGTTCACAACATCACAAATGGAGCCAATACAGCCCTGCCCAGACAAAACCAGCAGAGGACTCAGAAACTTCTCCCTCATAGCAATGAGACAAAGATATACACCTTAGTCTTTTATGTCAAGTTCCTGGTAGAAATATTCCTTAAAAACATTTCTAAGTGGATTGGATACATTCCAATATCTTCTGTGAATGGATTTTGCTACATTTTAGCTCCATATGCAATGCCTATATTTTCCTTATTATTCAGGTTGCCCTCTCTTCAGGGATGTTTTGTTCCTTAATTGTGTGGGGCCTGTTCAATGATGCCTTAGTTGCCAATTGTTCCTTCTAAGCTCTACCACAACATGGATATAAAAAAGTCACTGAATACTGAGGTCAATGCAAGTATATTCATGGCCTTATGGCTGCAGATTCCTTTTTCCTTTACACATACACACACTTAGATCAGTCTGCAGCTGCCTCCACATTGTATTGCAAATAAAAAGCTTATAGCTGGTTTCCTACTTGAGTACATGGATGACACCTTAAGAACTAAGCTGACATTATATTACTGGTCAGGAGGAGCATTCTTCTAAGGATATTTCAGAAAACAAATGCTTTTGTATGTCTTGTCTGAGAAGCTTTCTTGCTTTGTGCATTGATTTCCTCCTAATTTGTCCCCATGTTATGTTTCACCGTTTCTTCAAGAGACGTCTTCCAGGATGGTACTGGAAGCAGGTACTGGTACCTGCTCTTCCTGGTACTCCAGGATGGGCTTCCAAGTCACAAAAAACCTGACTTTAGGATGCAGACATCTTTTACTTTGCTTCTGTATTTATGTAAAAAGACCATAAATGTATATAAACAACAGGAAGTGCTCCGTCATACTTGAAACACTTTGTAGATTGTTCTTGAAATTATGCCTTTCAATAGGAAAAAGAATTCACAAACTTTCTTTGTGCCTGTGCAAAATGCCAGCAACATCTCACCCTTTGCAGATAATCTCTTCATATAATGGTGCTAAAATATTAGCAAAAATTGCATTTAACTCATAAATATTTACAGCTATTTGATATGCCAAAATTTTGCTCTGCAACTAGCACAAATCAACCGAGTAACATTGTGTACAATAAAAAAGTGGGTCACTGCCAACTGTGGCTTATAACTGCAACATGATTTGCAAATACATCAAATTGCTGCCTCAGGACAAGGTGCTTTCAGTGCACAATATCTTCATTGACTACTGTAGTTTTGGAATAGGTTGCAAACCTCACGTCTACCCTGAACTGCCATAATCTTCCTGCCTTGAAGAGAAGAGGATTCACTTCTTTAAAACACCACCTTACATGGAAAATGAACTGAGGACCAGCCCATCCAAATGATGCAAGCCCTACAAGATCATCCTCTAGGCTGTTGTCTCCTGGAGGAGACAACTGAGAGTCACCATCTCTGGACAGTAGTTTACACAGTTGAATCAATGGAGATTTAGTGCAAAATACAAAAACAATGGTATGGAAGACCAAAAACCAGAAATATCCTTTCCCTTGTGAGTGTCCCAGATACAGGTACAGCCTCACAATTGCACTTTTTACTCTTTTTGGCCCCAAGTACCCTGCATTCTGTTTATTTTTTGTTGTTGTTGTCAGGTGATAGCCCTTCCATGGAAAAGTGGAGATCTCTCTCCACCACATTGTTTTTCATGAGCTCACTTCTGTTTTGGAGGCAGACAGGAGCTCCAAAGCTGAAGAGAATGCAAGATCTGCCACTATCACATCCTGAGATTTGCTCTAAGCTTTAGGTTGCACCAAAGGGGGCCAAACCATTTGTGTTTTAAATAGAAAGTGGTGATGGCAGGCTTGAGGGTGTGGGGAACGGTACCTGCTCTGGCTGCTGGTGCAAACACACCCCTAGCAGCCCTTGAGGAGTGCAGAGGGGCTATCACTGAACTCGGAGACACCCTACAAGTTTTCGCAGCACTCCCTGTGGCAAGGGGACAAGGAGACAAGGAGAGTCTGCACAAGAAATAAAGCAGAGGTCCGGGTGCCTGAAGATATTTTGGATCTAACAGGGAAATGTTAGAGCATTTCTGCACCACTGGCATTAACTGGTTTTAAGTGGCAGCGTGCAGTTAGGTAACCTCCAGTTTACCCAATTTCTGTTTGAGATGCTGGTCCTTCTCTGGAATTGTGAGAGTTCACAGCTTTTTATCCAAAAGGGAGTTTCTACAGGAAGGGACAGACAACACACCTGGCTCAACTAGCCTCATCAATCAGAGTTGCAGCCCATACATAGAGAACAAGGCTAAAAAATAAACTTCTTCCATCCCACTCATGGCTGAAATTGCTTTTTGTTTTTAAATGTGGTCTTTGAGAAAATTCTGCCTTCTAAAGCCATTTTTTGCTACTCACTTTGTTCTGCTCCAGACTTGCTGCCACCTGATTTATGGCTACTTTGCAACACAAAAGACAGACACTTACTCTGCAGGACTGTTGCTGACCTACACTCAGAGGCAACTGTATGCCCAGTACAACTCTCCACTGAGTTGTCGGTTTGTTTTCAGCTGAAACATTCTGTGGACGTTTTGAGTAAAATATTCTGAACAATATCTCTCCTCACCATTTCTGTTGCAACACTCTTACCACAAGGAAACAGTGGGGAGCATTTTTGGTTTCCACTTTCTATAGCTTTTTCTAAGGAAACGCTATTGTGGATTGCTCTAAAAACACAGTTGTAGGTCCTGCGGTATGACTGAAGCATTTAATCTGTCCTGATTACTTTATAACAGAATACAGAACACCATTCTTATGAGCTGCTTCTATTAAATCTTACACTTAAAATGAACTTTTTATCATCAAAATGTTTTCCAAGCATTAATTTTCCAACGTCTTTTAGAATTGCTCAGCAAAACAAAGTGATACTATCAATATTTTACAGATAAAGAAACTGAGGTGAAGAGATCAAGTGATTTACGCAAAACCTTGGATAAAATCATAGTCAGAGCTGGAACTGGGAGTTTCAGGTTTTGTCTTTGGCTCAGAACGATATTTCATGCGTCCCCTCTAAAGACTAACTATTGCCAATAACAGTCTGACTTTATCAACCTTCAAGGCATGCTGCAATGCCCCTTTGCTTCCCCAGTCTGAGAGAAAGTGAGAGAATGGCTCTGGTAAGAAAGCCAACAAGCCTTCAGCTACTGGATTATTAACACTTGGGCAATGCTTGCTCTTGGAGTAGTCTATTTAGATAATTGTGTTTTAAGAATATGCTGGAAAGTGCTTTGAGAAGAGCGTCCTTTTTAACTAATGAATGTTTACAGGGAGTAAATATGTTAAAATAATGCATCAGTATTCTTCACATCAATAGCTACTCTCATTTTTGTCCATTTTCTGAAACGGAGGGAATCAACAGAAAAGAGGCAGATGAAACAACTGTAAGTATGATATATACCTTCTTGAAGGGCATAAATGAAGAAATTGCTAAGGTATTATAGCTTGAAAGCAAGTAATTTTTTTTTTTTTTTTTTTTTTTTTCTGGAAAGGGGAGAAANTTTTTGTTTCCTGAAGAAGGGAGAAAATAGGTAGAGAAGTATGATATTATGGTAAAAACTGCTTCGGGAGGGTACTTATGTTCCCCTTCTGAGATGCCTGCTATCTGTGATTCCTCAAAACGTTATTGTAAAGATGAAAAACATTCACTACAGCCTCAGAAGAATTCAGGAATTTGCACAAGGTTTCAAGAGGATAAATGTGACCTATTAGCAAAGAATACTTTTCAACAGTAATTTTCAACAAATTGGTTTGTTTTCCACTACTGTATAACACCAGCATCTTTTCCTTTTCATTAGAACTAGTCAATTTTTAAGGCTCTGAGTGGAAGAAAAAAAAAAAAAAGAAAGAAGAACATAATTGTTAAAAGCAGCTTAAGTGCACACAGCACAATTTGTGATCATTTTCTACTCTGTTACCGTTTTTATTCTCGGTATTGTTCTTTCTGTGGAAGAAACCTGCAAAATCCTGTTTACCACTAATTCATTTTTTTAGTGTCCTTTGTGAATCCCAGATGTTTAGTCACAAACTGCGCAGGAGCTAATGTTGTCCATTTCCAAATGACCTTTTTTGATTCCCATTCAAAAATCTGCAGTCACTTAAACCTTGCCTGCTTGACAGTGCACACACCCACACAAACAGGACATTGTTCTCTGTTCATCGTGCTTGAAAACCATGTCTGAACTTGTGTGTTAAAAAAAAAAATAAATAAAATTATGTGGACTTAGCTGTGGGATACATATTTCTTTGGTATGGCCCGCAGCATATTTTTGTTAAGAGTACACAGAATAGGTGCAGTGTAGTTTTAAAAATTAGGACAGGATAACGCCACTTTCCCAGGGCAACACAGACCTTTTCTAACACTGTTTTAGGAGCTGGCTGACAGCAGGTATCAGCCATGTAGCAATTCAAGTGCCTGAATCAGAGAATCTCAAAGTACCAGAGTCTCTAATACCTTACTTATACTAGATAGTAGCTGTATTAGAAAATTAGATTGAGAATAAATCAGCCTGAAAAAGTATGTAGATCAAAAAGAAAAGCACTGATTCCAGTTTTGATGGACTACACTAGCTGTAACACAGAACAACTCACAGAGGACACGGCAGCAGTCCAATGATCCAGATCTGGTACCCACAGAGACAAACTCCGAGGTTGGGAGTGGAACGAGCTACTGAGAAGTTCTGCAGCTGATGGACAGCGGATAGAGGAGCCAGTGGCAGCAGGACAGGGAATCATTAAAACATTGATATGTTGTTCAGGGGACTTTGGTCAAATGGGTACAAGCACCTTTTAGTCTTAGAGCCGCCCTCTTATAACTGGTATAACCCTACAAGCACAATACCACCAAAATTCAGTATGATCTTCTCTGGGACATTTTTTGCCCCTCAGTAACACTTTGGCAAGAAAACAGGCCTGGATAAGTACATAATCATTCCCTTCTTCAGACTACACTTCTCCAGATGAATTGCTTCCCAGCTAAGACAAGTTTTTCCTAGGTATGAGGGATGTTTTTCTCACATGTTCAGGTAGGCCCATCATACAGGTCAAAATGACACTGTTTGATATATATATAAATAGATCTGCTAAGTGTGGAGTTGCTTCTCTTCATTTGGACAGACATTCCTTAACTAAGAAAAAGCTATTTCTTCACCTTGCAGCCAAGATGTGTTTCATCAGGCACACTTTTCTGATGGGGTTCCAGGAATGATGAAATTACTCTTTGAGAGAAAAAGTCCAGGTTTATAACTGTCCACAGGAGCCTCATTTGACCATGTATACCTTCTCAAGGGAGTTCACTTTTAAATTGGCATAGTACCAAAATAATTTGATTTTGAAGGAATTAAACTGCTCTCTACCCTCTATGAGAGGTAACTCTCCTTCACCCAGCAGTTCATTCTCCCTTGGATATCAACACACACCACACTCACAGGGAAACCAGAAATGCATTTACACAGGTACCGAGAAGAGCAGTTTCACGCCAGTACACACACTGTTCCCAAAACATCTGGTCCTACTGCAAAGAATGAGAGCAAAGTCCTTGTGTGGCTACTGGGGACCCTTTAGTCTCCAGTCTCCATTTGAATTAATGGAACTTGAGAGCACACTCAAGTGGTTTGCTGAATAGGACTGATTTGCTCAATTGAGACTTCTGTCTTTGAGGAAAGAATCAATGCTACCAGCCCAGCTCTCCCAGGCAGCCTTACAATAACAAAACACAGAGTGTGTTCATTAAGAAAGAACATGAAAATACCACCAGGTGAGTAAGCAGATTGCAGTTTCAATAGTGTTTTCATCACAAACATTGTGAATTTTTTTTTAATTATTATGAAAAGCTCTTTGACAGTGTAATTTTAAGCAAATCATTCTCTACAAAGCTTTTCTATTTATCCTTTACAATTTCTATCATCGGATATTAGCCTCTTCAAAGGAAGAGCAACTTGTCAGAAAAAAAAAATGCCTGTTTCAGAATTTAATGAGAACATTTATTCTTTCTTTTCTCTGAAGAGGATTATAATGTGATGGGTGAAATACAGAGAATAATTAGTCTCATTGGAGAGTAAACTCCAAACAATATTTTCTCTTTTCACAATCTGAACTGGGTGAAGAGGATTTGGTTTTGGTTCATCAACCAACAAAACTATTAATTAACTCTAATTGCAAATTCTTTACCCTATAGATATGTGAACCGTAGAACGCCCAACCTGGCTTTCAGATCCCCAGATCTGCTTGCAAGAAACAGGTTATTAAAAGTTTCCTTTCACTCTTTGGTTCTGAATATCGTCATTATTTTACAGCCAAAATATTCAGGGCTCAAACCCGCTGTATGGCTGGATAGGCAAGTTACTCCCTCTGTATGTGAAATGTCACTCGAATAGTCTATGAAAGAGTTTTTAGCACACATGAATTCAGCTGCTCAGCTGGTATAAGCCTGCCAGCACTACAGACATGAACTAGTTAAAACTTTTGTCCTTTGATCTCAGAATCCCTAAATTAGACATAACATGGCCAAGCGATAGCAATGACCAAGGATGAAAAAAGGTACAGTTACAATAATGAAGAAAGCGGAAGAGGGGCTCCCCCCACTGTTTGTTTCAGCATGTTTTCATTTTTCAAATCATTTAAAGTGCTGAGGGGATTTTTTTCCAGGCACAATCCATGGGAACAGGTAGAGCTGTTCAGGAGAAGCGAGAGAGCGAAGACTGAGGCTAAGGTGGTCAAGCATCACTGGCACGAGAGGAAGCAGAGATGGTGGGTGTCAGCATAAAATGAATTGTTGAGGGCTTGGAAAACCAGCTGATCGGCTCTGCAAGGGAACTGATCTCCACACTAGGGCTCTCATGTTATTTCAGCTTAGTGCTACCTTTGTGCAAAGTTTATGCCAATCTTCAAGGCTTCTGGTGAGTCATCTACTGTAATCAGGTGGGATTTTAGATACTCTCTCCCACCCATTCGTCAGACTGATGAGGCTAACGTGACACAAACAGCACACAGACACAGATACCTGTGACACTGTCCAGAGCCCTTCCACTCAGGCCTTTGAGAAAGGGCTGGGCGAACTACACAGGAATTTCTGAGTCGTCTTGTCCCGATTCACAGTCCAGGACTCAGCGCCAGACTTCCAGGCTTGTCTGGCTCCCAAAGAAGCCTCTGTCATTCTTGGTGTATGTTGAAGTAATCTAAACCAAAATGCGGTAACAGATATTTTTCAGAGCAGGTATTAACGCGGAAAAATGTCTGGGTAGGGTATTAGTCCCCTGGGAAATTATATTCCGGACATTATATTCCTGAAACGATCCCATTTTGTTATCAGACTTTGGGCTCTTTGCCTTAAGCCTGCAGAGAAACGTGACAAAAGATGACTATTGTCTCACTCACCCCCCAAAAATCAGAAAACAAACAGCTTTCTACTCCCAGTTCTACAGGACAGGGGGCTGGGAAAGTGAGTGAGTTAAGATAGCTGCTCGTTTCCCTCTGTGACTGGAAACTAATTGCTGCGACCACAGAATACAAAATGAAAGGGAAGCAAGACATAAAAATGCAGGCAGTAACAGTCCTGGCTGCTAAATTAACAGAATTATATTATCTGTCTGTGAGACCATACTGAAAACTTGCTGTATTCCAAATCATACTCTTTTTTTTTTTTTTTTTTATGATGGGTTAAGGCAGCATCTTGCTTTGGTTTTTCACCACAAATGTCAAAAAATAAATGATTTAAACCAGATGTATGATATTTGTGCACATTTTAGGGCAGCTCCGATTTAGCAGATGCCTTGTATTAATAATATACAGTTGTGACAGGAAATGTGGTTTAGGTTCCTGGAAAAACATAAAAGCTAATTCCATTACTCCATTTCATGGTGCTTTTCCTCAAATGCTAAACTGGTTTTGATTATACTGAAACCTTATAGTGAGAAAACTTTGTCAAGAGTATTAACTTATCGGTGCTTATCCTCCTTCCTACACATCTCCTCCTGCTGACCTACATTCTGGGCTACCTGTGAACAAGCCTAAAACACACAGGCAAAATTGAACTACAAGAACTAGTAATGGTGCAGAGTCCTTTCATTAAGACTATTTCAATTATTATTTTTCCTTAGAGATGCTGTGTTCTGCTTCCCATTCTCTTTTTATTCTGCCCGAATAAAAGCATTCAAGCCTCTTTCAGTTTAACAAAACATTTCCACAACAACAACAACCCCCCAAAACCTCTTATCCATAGTAACTAGACAAATCATGGTAATTGATCTCTAGAGGGAGTTTATTAAAAGCCTAAGCACAAACACTTTCCAGAACACTGCTATAACAAGCATGAACTCAAACAAATGCTCAGTTTGCTATCTGCAGTTCGTCACTTGATACATTTTGAGCAACTGACTTGAAAAAGGTTTTTTCCAGGAAAAGGGAAACACATTCCAGTGGATTAAGAAGTAATACTGAAGTGAATTCACTTCAGCTAAGTTTATCTTCAATACCGGAAAACTTATGCAGCTTATGGACCATTGTATGTAAACAAAAGTTATAACAAGAATATGTTATTTCCAATGTATCTAAATATACATAAATATATTTTGTAAATATATATATTATATGTATATAATATATTTTCTAAATATATTTTCACCAGTAAACCTGAATTAAGTCCTGAATTCAAAAGCATGAGTCTAATGATTAGCAAGCTATTTTATAGCCAAAGAAGAATCAAATATTTAATTGATACCTGACAGTAGAAAAGGATAATCCAGACAACAGCAAGCAATGAAACAACCCACAGCACAAACGCAGACAAACATCTACAGCTAATATTGTGTTTGGAGCAAAAGCAAATGTCTGGAGGTGAATTACAAAATTAGAAAAAGCTGAGTTCAATAAGAGCTTAACTGAGCTGCCCACAATGGAAAGAAAGTGCTTTGAGGTTTCACAGGGCTCAAGCCCTCCCCTCCAAAAACCTCTCCATCAGGGTATCAAATGACAACATACTTAATCAATGAAAAACTAATCAGAAGCATTACATCAAGCTTTCATTATTTCATCATGGTACAGCAACACAACACTGGGATCTTCTGAAAACCAGTGAGAAATTCCCACCCCCCACCGAGGCACCACATCCATGTGTGGATTTGTCCTTACCCCTTTCAGCGCTGCAGTGTGTGTCACGGCACAGCTGATTCCTGTCACTCTGTTTGTTTGTTGTGGCTTGTGGCATCTTAAAAGATTCCAGTGTTGTAGCTTTGTGTTTGACCTGCACCTTAGCCTAGGTGTTAGGTGAACAAACGTATGAGATGTACCCTCGACAAACCCACAGCTAGCTTCAGAAATCTGGGATGAATCTACTGTGCAGCTGAGCAGTTTTCAGATGTGGCTGTGGTAATCCCCACAACAGTAGTATTTGGAAATATCATTTTAATCACATCAGGAATTATGTTTACATACATTTTGGTTCAGGCAGATTAAGAAATGTTTACTGTTGCTTTTATTGCATATTTTTATTAATCTGTAATGATCAATAATAGTTTTCTGAATCATTCGGAAGATTTTCCTCTGCAAACCACTCTTCTTACTATCTATCTTGTAGCACCTGAAAGTGCAGCAAGCGATTTCATAACTAAACAAGAGCCATGCTTTCTGCTATGAATTTTTCAGTCTAAAAGGGAATGTCAATAGCTGAGGAGTACAATTTAACCTTGCTCAATCTCAGTAGTAGAAAATGAACTGATGATTTTTTTCTGAGGAATATACCCTGAAGTCCCTACTGAGGCAACAGCTGTTTAAAATGCATATATATACACACACATAAATACATATACAAATAAATATAGATACATATACATATATGTGCTTTTTCAAGAATTCTGCTCAACCGCTTCATACCAGAGCAATAAACAGAAACAATGGCCCTTAACTATCCTTCTGCAGGCCTGCAGAGCCCTGGATCCTGTACCCAGCTTAAAATCATAGGGTAAAAAAATCAAAGATTCCTAAAATAAGAAAATAATGGAATTAAATGTACTAAACAATGTCTTAATTCTTATTGTAAACAATGCAGAGGAAGATGGTATCAGATACTGGAGAAACAAATCCACAAAAGTTGAGAATGGAAAAATTCAGGTAACAAACTGCAAATTAGCAGCTGTAAGGATAGCTACCTCTCAGGTCAACCCTCCACATTAGCAAGGCATGTATGACCACCTGAAATCCTTAAAGCAAGACTGCGTTGCTCTCTTACAGTTTACACTCTCAGTCGACTATGAGACAGCTTTCACCAGGAGATCCTGGTGAAGTTCTGCAGTCTGTGTAATGCGGATGGCCAGACTAAATCATCACACTGGTCAAGTTTGGTCTTAAACTACATGAAATACCAAAAAAGATCAAGGTAATATAAACATCAAGGGAAAAGCAAAGTCTTTTCCATAAGAAAATAGAAAACACCATCGGAAAGGAAAGCAGTACTTCTGCAGAGCCATGGTTTTGTCTGGTGAAGTCTTGAAAAGTTTCAAGGAAGCAGATTTCGGCACCTCTCTGGGTATCCTGTTCTGGAGACACAATACCCTCCTAATGGAATTTTTCCTAACATCTCATCTGAAAAATGATATTCCAAATAGCAACATATTTCATTAATTCAGTAATCAAAGCCTCCAAGAGAGAAGCTAGGAAAATCTAAATGAGTGTTTCATAGTGTGTGAAGAGCACCTAGGGAGCCACAGGGATCTACACCTTAAGTACACATTTACATAGTTGACTTGTGGGAAATTGCAGTGAGAAATTTCTGAGGATTTTCAAACTTGTATCGCAGCACTTTTCAGAGTATGGTCTTCTGGGGAAAGAGATGTCAAATGGACTTCTACATTACCATTCTGAGCACCATGTATGTTAATGATTACTTTTATATATATATATACACCTTCTCTAACAGGCACACATAAAGATTTTCAGTAGCAAGAAAATGTCTGTCAAAGCATTGTAGTTCTGTGTTGATAATAAAAATAATTTAACAGAAACATTTTACTCTAAGTACTTTAGAAATTGTGGTAACCCTTACTACACTATATGCTTGCATAACTAGAATTAAATAAGCCATTGGAGAAGTTCTAATTTGTACATATTTGAAGGCATGGGCATAAGGCTACAGCCAGTATTTTTAAATATGGAAAGGTATTCTTAGAACTTCAGACTGTGTTACCAAGGGAAAAAATATCCTGAAAAGGCACCATAAGTAAATTGATAGCAAAGTGTTCATAATATGCTGATGTAACTAAAGGTCTGAATACCTGTGTTTGGTGTGACATCAGTTATTTTTCTCTGATTCTCACTCTATACTCCCCTTTACTTTGAAAGATACATGTCCGCCATAAGACTGTAACTGGATAAACAAAGACCTCCTAAATGTTGTAGTCATATTGTTTCCATAGCTGCACTGCTTTAATAATATATTTGGAGAAAACCAGACATCCTCCTGCCCCTGACTTCAGCTGCTTTTGTTAAGACACTGAAAGCATGGAAGAAAGCAGAAAGGTATATAACAAAGACTCCACTCATATTTTCTTTGCTGTGAGATGCTCCCTCGGCAGGCTTACCAAGTGAGCACATTAGCAGAGGATCAAGCAGCAGTAAAGCTCCAAGGCATGCGCCTGCACTACCCCTGTAGCGTAGCACAGAGATGGTTAAACTGGCTTCAAAGGAGCTCGCTCAAGTGCTGGACATAGTCAAACTGCAGATTGGCCTGCCAAGCAGCAGGGTAAACCCTCTGCTCATCTCCAGGTCACTGCAATTAAACTGATCACAGTATCTGAGTCAGCTCAGGTATTTCCACAACACCCTGCAGACTGAAGTGCGAGCGTGTCCTTAAAAGTGAAGAACCAGTAAAGGCTAAAAGAAGCCAAGAACATCATCAGTGCAAACATGAAAAAGAGCTGACTTGACTACTTTATGTACAGTTGTACTAAGGAAAGACTAATTAAATCTAACACTTTGGAAAGGTCAATAAACACTGTTGCAATTGGTGGATTTCCATCCATGGCTACTGAGATTTATTAAGAAGCTTAGTTTTTCCGAGAAAGGATTACCAAAGAGAGAATACTGCCAAATTTTTATGTTTTACAAAAATAGTGAGTCTCAATTATTAGATCATATCATTACATTTCTTCTGAAAATTCTGGTTTTCTATAAGGGACCAAATTATGTTTCAAACCTGAACAGTGCTTATGCTAATATACAAAGCCTGAAGGTTTTTAATGGGATATGATCATGCAATCTGATTTGAAAGGAAATCTCTGGAAATTTGTCAAGGGTACAAGCGTACTGGGCTCCTGTACTGTGATAATGACAGTGTACAAGCAGTCCCCGAAGAGTCACCTGAAGAGTTTCTAAACTGGAAAAGACCCATGTCAGGGGTGGGGTTAAGGGGGCTTCAGGGTATATGTAGGTTTATGTAATTTATTTTTTTTCTGGGCACATGCAGCATTATTTATAATATGTTGCCAAAAGCATAATTAAGGAATATAAAATCTTGCTTCTCCTTGTATTTGGCTCAATGGAATTATTTGACTATTGCATCAAAATCGCCTAGAGTTCCTCCCTTTAGAAAGGGTAAATGAACTAAGCAGTAAGAAGCCTTGTACATGCATATCCAGTACTGTGGGTACTCCTGAGAAAGTGTTGTTTCCTTTGCAGATTTTTGCTTCCATTGAATCCTTGATCAGGAGAAGCACCAGAAGCTGCCATTTAGGAAGTGATGCAAAGTGAATTTCATCCTCATTTCATAGCAATTACAGACTTTCTATGCAGTCTTCAGCAGCTTTTCATTTTAATTTAGTGCCTGAAAAATATTTGTGGTTCACAGGTGGAGGCTAATAGTTTCTGACAAGGAAACAGCATATGGTAAATCTAAAGATTTTGCTGTGTGCACAGGCATTACCTTTAAACAATATACAATATACTAAAAAGGCCCAAATCTCTTCTTGCATTTGTAGGAGTCATAAGTAGGACTGAAGTGAGAGTCATGAGTAACACCAAGGAAGTGAAACTCATTTTCACAAGTTGGTAAGTACCAGCTCTTGGTGGACTGGTAGTTTGTATTTCTACAGCCTTTTTGTGTCCCATCCTCAAGAGCAAAGACAGCTCTGTGGAGGAATTGCCTTTGAGCCCTGCAAAACTCCACGAAAAACAATTCAGCATGGAGATGTGGATACAATCTCTGGCTGAAGAAATCCCTAGCTGCAGACTTCCAGAATCTGGAAGGGTGCACTGAGAGAAACAAGCTTGTATGCTTGCCTAGTATTTAAACTTTACCCAGGGCTCTACTATTAGCCCATATCACGCGTGAGACGTTGGAACAGGCAAATCTCTGCTCTGACTCACTGGAGTTGTTCTTAGATTCAAAGGGAAGACAACATGGCCCGTCTTTTACTCAGTTGAATTTGCAGCAAACATGAGAAAATGTGCAATTGCCTTTCATTCTGGGATTATTTATGATTTCGATGCTTCGCTTTTCTGTCTGTGTGAAGTTTAATTAACTCTCTTACAGAGGCAAAATGAATGTGACATCAATCCCACTGACCTGTAGCTCCTTACTCCCCTGGACACATATTCACTATTTAGCCTCCTAAATCTAAGTTTTTGAACAAAGGAGAAGTCACAGTCTGCCACAGTACGCAGGTCTGAAATTAAAGGCACAACTTAAAAATAATGTCATTTTGTATTTTAGTTTTGCATTTTTCATTTACTTTAACTTTCCAGAGTTAAGCAATAGGATATAAAGGACTATTCTGTCCTGGGAAAGAATGAAAAGGTGCAGGGAGTTCCTTGTACAGAGTTGATGGTGAAGATCTCACCATAAATCCTAGGCAGACTGGGTGGAAAACTGGGTGCTTTCTGGACACATCTCCCTTCTGGGTGATGGTGGATAAGTACCTCGCAGCATCATGCCACACAAATACAAACAGTCTGTGCTTTAGTATGAGGCCTCATGGTACAGGTACATCGCAAAAAACAGCAGTATGAAGCTAGGAGCAGGAGCCTGCATACACATGCTGTGCCTTCCATGTCTCTGCTATCCCCACAGAGCCCCTCTCTACTCCATGCTACAGAAAGACTGTGCCTATAGTCCCCTTAATTTAGCCCCATATTTTGCAGTCACTGTCACTTTACAAGATTTGGCAGGTAGTGTCCTACACCAGCTTCCAACCTTATGCAAACATCACTCAACCAGCTGACAATGGGGAGAAAAAGCTTTGATACACCGACTTAGTAAAACCCAATGTCCTGGTTGCAAATCCACTGTAATCCCATGTTATCAGAAGGAATTCCCACTTGTTTGAGAATCAGGAAGCTTTCTGCTATGCTATTATCCTCCCTAACATGCACGCTTCCCCTGCTGCTTTGCTTTTCTTGTACAGTACTGCAGCATGTGGAAAACCATGAAACTGAACTGCCGATAACATCACACCTTTAGCAAACTTGCCGACTGATGGATTCCTACCAGAGACTGTGTTCACTAAGCAAGCTTCAAATTTAGAAAGGCAAGCATGTAGCCTGACTGAAGGGAACGTCATCCAAGAACTGATGATATTGTAAGATAAATGCCTGAAAGGACCAGCTGTAGTAAAGAATAAGCTTTCAACATCTTCTAATGGAGTGTGGTTCTTGCTAAGAAAGAAAAGAAAAAAAAAAGGAAGCATTTTTATTATTCCAGCCTATTACCAGAACGTGCTATCATAGCATATCATCAGGATATGCCTGAAGAAACAGGAAAAGCATATGCATGGCAGGACACTCAGGACACACATATGCATGGCAATGTCAATTTAAGACACAGAAGGGAAAAATAATTCTAGGGTTTCGAACGTGTCCATTAAGTTAAAATATCATCTGATATTTGAATAAAACTCTGCTGGAGTGAAACTGTGCAACTGCCATAGATCCCAAACCCTAAAAGCAGCACGTATCAATGAAACTGTAACCCTGTTGGGAAAAACAAATGAAAAAACACATGACACCATAAATGTTTTTAGAGGTCTGTCTCCCTGCAAATATTGTACAGTCTCCTGATCTCCAGAAAAATGGAAATGGCTCTTTCATTACACAAGGCCCTTCAGTACTCGGGTCTGCAGAGAAAAAAGACCAGATCTCTGAGGAGGATCAAAGCTTGCCAACCAGACCTCTGGTTTGGATTTACTCTCTTTCATCACACCCTTGTCCCAGCTGCTTGTTCAGTAAAAGTGACTCCCTCCTCTCTCATTACGCTACCCGTTTTCACGTGAAACACTCTCTTAGCCTAGATTTTCTCCATTTTGTACCAAACATCTCTTTTTCCCTTCATCTCTCATTTCTCTATTCCAGTCTTCAAAGTGGACTCACCCCCATCCTGGGATGGCACGGCCCCCTCAGGCAGCCTCACCCTGCGGTGCTGCCGTGGGGGCCTCTCGTTACACCACCCCCTCTGGACTCTGCCAAATGCAGCCCTGCTATTCCATTCCCGCCACAGCCACAGGCAGCAATGCAAGAGGAAACGGCCCCCAAAAGGATGCCGGGTTCCCTCCTTCTCTCTGCCCCGCTAGCAAACGTCCTGGGCCTGCCTGCTGTGGGAGATGCTGCTTGCAATGACACCCAGGACCTACACACACATTTCTGGGTGCCACCCAGAGGCATTGAGCTACAACTGCTGCGGATGAAATGTCACCTCAAAGTCCCATCTTTGCAGCTCTGAGACCGCCGGGCACCCTCACCCTGGACTGCCCCTCCAGAGAGGCGGCAGGGGGCAAGGGAGGCCACATATTGCCAGGTTCATCATCTCCAACTACGCTCAAATATCTCTCTCTCTCTCTGTACCGCAGCTTTCAGTTTCTCTGGGAGATGTCTGGAAGTGTATTTGCACTTAGGGAATTTCCTGCTTTGCTAAGTGGCCCGCAGTTTTATCCTACTTATTCTAAGAGGAATTAACACAAAATTCCCAAACCCATTGTATTGCACATTGCCTGTGGAGAGAACCCCCAAATGAGCTTATTTGAAGCACTTGTTTTGTCTATTAATTGTTTAGCTGCCAGTGACAGAGAGAAGTCTCCAGGGAAAATAGTATTTAGCAGGAACTTGAATTTTACTTTAGCCAATTGTAACAAAATATCTAAGTGAATTTTAGCCTATTGAGAATTTTGGGTCTCCCTGCAATATAAAAAGAAATAAGCTTATTAAAAGAAAATAGTTTTAAAGTATGGTCACATAACAATCCATGAATAAAGACCATATAAAAAAAAATTCCAGACATCCTTTAGTTGTGGTGGTTTAATTTCTGGAAAAGTTGGGTTGATTTTTTTTTTTGGTTTCCATTTACAAGCCAAAAATCCACATTTCCACACTCAGGATACAACAAAGGCCCTTGAAATTGAAACAAAGGGACAAAAGTTACTTTCTTTTCAAGGATCTGGTAGTTGACAGGGAACTACTATGGGAAACAGATGAGAAACACAGACTCCAACCGAACTGCGTGAAGCAGCCAGTCCCTGTTTGTTACTAGACAAAATGGCAGGCATGTAGATCTTCTCTTTCTTTTTGCTGCTCTTTCTCTTCTCCTCTATTTTACGATACTGTTATGAACTGCAAGGAATTCTCTTCTCTGGGAGGGTTATCCTGTCCGTACCTACCCAGGGTCCGCACACCCCTCGGAGAAGCTCAGCAGAGTCAATGGGCACCCAGCCCCACCGCCTGGGAGGGACGAAGCACACAGTTTGGCTGGGACATCCTTGCAAGAGAGCTCAAGCACACAAGGGAGGACAGTTGCGATGGTATGAAAAAAAAAAGCTGGCCCACAGAGAACTCTAGAGTCATTGACAACCAGCTGGTCACTGCAAGCTGGGTGGGACCAGTTCCCACAGAATTCCTGAACAGTTTTTTTAACAGGAAAGCAAAGTTAATATCTATTTTTGCCAAACAGTTTAATTGAAAAAGGAAGAAACATCAGTTTTACAGATTGTTCATCCAAATATGCTCTTCCCTGAAGAGCACGTATTATCTTCATGCTTTAAGATGAGTCACCAGTGTCCTGCTATGTCTGGAGAGGGAACAAATTGAAGAGCCAAACCTGTTTCAAGGCATTGAGGAGCAGGCAGTTGCTAAAGAGACAGCTTAGTACTGGCACATGTTACCAAAGGAGTCTGTGCAATTCCCATCCCTGGAGATTTTTAGGAACAAATTAGAGACACAGCTGCCAGAAATGATAGGCGGGTGTAAATCAAGAGGAGGGAAGGACTGTACCTCGCAATCTCTCGTGGTTCTACATAGCTATGAAGGGGCCTTTCAAGAAGACATTTTGCATTTCATTATCAGCCACAAGTGAAAGGTTTTCTTTCTATTTAATTTACTATCAAGCGAAGCACTCAGCAATAACTTTGACTTTGAGTAATTATTTCTGCTGTTACCCAGAAATTATGTTCATGGGACAAGTTGACATCCAGGATTTGCCTACATTAGAGTATGGTGCTACCTGTCTGTGTAGTAACTCACTCTGATGGAGGAACATAACATATGTTAGCAGACCTTCATCTAGTCTAGAGTTGAGCATTTGAGGGCTCTGGCCAGTTACAACAATTCAAATAGAAAAGAAAAAAGAAATTGAATTCTTGAGAGCTTAATTGATGAGGGAGTTTTATTAGCTGGTATGAGTAGGTATGAAGATCTACCTTCTGTACAGAAAAAAGGCCCTTGGTTTTGTTCATTGGATAGCGATGCAGCAAAGCCTTTGGACCTCGGCCTATTAATATAGCAGCTGGAGAGTTACAACATCAAGGATTTTCATGAAATATTTGCAAGATCACTTGACCCTACAGATGTTGTTAATATTCAAGTGCTGTAATTATAAACTATTTGATGTTTAAGCAATGGAATAAATAGGCCCCAGTGCATGTGGGTTGTATGACCATATAGGATTTACAATAACTATGACGCCACTTGAGTTATATACGGCTTTGAGTTATATATGGCTTGTTTAAGCAATTGTTCTTTGGAATTTAGCCCCAGATTATTTTTTCTTTTCATTTCTTGGTCACCTGCTTCTGCCAGGATAAGGAAATTAGGCAAAAGAAAATACGTGATGAGCTTCTAGAAAGGTGTTGCTTTGCATGAAGATTCTAGCAATAAAAGATTACTGAAGTTGTGCCCTGGTTTCTGCAGAAATAAACCAGTGAGGTTTTTAATCATAACTTCTGTAATAACTTAAATGTGAGTAACAAGAGGCGAAACTAGGAAAAAGTCACAGAAATTATTTGGGTGTTATCTACTCTCAGTCTGATCTGAGAGTCCACATGCTGGGTCCATGATCTAACAGAAACCAACACTGCATTTTTCATGAAGGAGTTGTAAAAACAAGTGATATTCTGTTGTAGTTCAGAACTGGGTGGCAGATATGCCTGGAAAGCATAGTTGGAGAAGCTTTCATATAGACTTGAGTTGCTTTATTAACCTACTTACCAACTTACTGCGGACATACTGTGACCTGCTTCAAAATTTGTACCACACTTACTTAATAAATTCGCACTTTGCAATACAGGAAAAGCCCACGCAGCATGCTATGGTGTATAATAGGTAACTGATGAAATTTAACAGGAAGTCTACAGGAAGACCTGCAAGCCAGATGGGAAGGAACAGAAACATCCAAGAATACAGCCAGATTACTGAGATAGCTTAGTAGCACAAAAGAGTAACCTTATTTCATTTTTTTTCCCCTCATCTCCATGAGTCTTCATGTCTGCTTGGCTTTGAGAAATCCTCATTCCAAGTCTTTGAACCTATTCACAGTATGCAGCATATGGTTTTTATGCAGAGGTGTATGATCTCTGTTACGAAATGCAGTAAGTTCCTTGCCACAGGAAGACTGGCAAGTTGGAGGTGCAGGGGACCATACTCCTCTCAGGGTAAAGAAAAAAGCCAAAAGATCTCATCCATCCTACGGTTCCTGCCCTAGAAAATATCCTCTCATCTAAAGGGAGAAGCTAAGAGACTGAAATGGTCCAACTAAACAAATAATTGTGTCCTGAGTAAAAGCTAAAAGAGTGGGTGTGTTTGCCAGCCATTGCTGAACTAAAGATAGAAGGCTTTGCTTATGCATTGACCCAGAAGATCTGAACACATGAAAAGAAGGCATTTTCCACTGTCTACAAATGGAGAAATTCTGGAGGAAGGGCTTGACGCCAAATATTTTTCTAAGCTTGGTGTGTCAGAAGGGCTCTGGCAAGTGCATTTAGAAAAACAGCTCATGTTTGCACATATTCACCAACCTTTTTGGGAGACAGTTTCTTCAGACTGCCAGTTGGGTTGTGCTTGGCACCTGAGATGTTTTACTGGAAAATACAACATGTTTTTGTTGCTGTAGAAGGTAGTAAGGTTTACAAAGATTATGTTTTGGTCTGAGGAAAAACAGTAGAAGTGCATGACTGGGGACTTCAAGTAGAAAGAGCTGACGTTTCTTGTGAAAGCTAAACAGGCAAAAGTATAAACTCTCTCTAATGAAAATAGCATACCTGGGAGAAAAATTAACACAGCCAGGAATACAAGCAGACCACAGTACAGCTGAGGGCATCACAAACTTGCCTGGTCCAACTAACAAGGAAATGCAATAAAGATTTAATGGAATTATGAATGGAATTATGTGAGGATATTTGTGCATAATTTAGCTTTTAAAAAAATGTTTCTGATTCTCTTAGGATTACATCTCTTGCAGCTTTGGTATCAGGACTTCAGGTACCTATACAAGACTGGCCCACAGCCTATCACACATACAGCAATTTTTGAAAAGGTAGGGATGTTTGTCTGTCTACCAGGCTGCAACTTTGTACTAGGAAAAGTGGGGTGTTTTTTTATAAACTAGAAGCTGTAAAGCAGGACAAATGCCAATCAGCTTTGACTGTAAACAATGACTTCAAGTATGTCTTTCAGCAGCATGATGGCCCTAAGGTCATCACACGATGTCCTTCCTAGTCCTTGCAGTGTGCCCAGTAACCTCACGTATCCCCAGGGTGGATCATGCCCTTGACCTGTGACTTTGTGTCAGCTGTGCCAGTAGACAAGTTTCAAGGGTTTACTTGCTGCTGTAATTTTTATGGTGGGCTACTTAGATTTAAGGATTGCACTAGCTGATAAAGTCTTGCTATGAACTGTGAAGCCTTGTTATGAGACCTACTTGGATTTGGACAGTAAGAAAGCTCAGGGCTATGGCAGTGCAAAGAACAGGAGAAGTTGGAAAAGTCAATGGAAGGAAAAGTTCTCCTCTATTAAGATCACTATAAGGACGTATTGTCGTGCGAAACTCAGTTTAACCAAGTTGCAGATTTTTATACATAATGCGGCATCTGTCTTCACTGATCTCCTCATTTCCAATTTCACTTAAAAACACATGTCTAATCAGTTTGAATTCTCAGTTGCACAATCCCTGTGATCTGTCTGGCAGACTGCTCCTAAGAAAGCCCAAGTAGCGCCTGTGTGGCGCCTGTACGTTCCTCACACGGTGCCCAAGGACAGTGCCATGGACAACGCCAAAGCAAATAGCTGTGGAAGGGCTTTGACATTCTTTGTATAGATCAGCAACAGATCTTTTGGTATAATTTGCTGTGGTCACAATTGCAACATTCTTTTTTTTTGATGCAATTGTAACACAATTGATCTTTTCAATTTCAGGCTGGTGAGGAAGGATCCTCTCACAAGCAATGGGGAAGAGAACTGTGCAAACACTGAATTGCAGAGGAATGAGTCAGAGGTGATTTTCCGTGTAAACTAAGTAATAGTGAAAACTTGAATCCAACATCCAATATCTATGTGTTCTAAAATGTGTTCCTTTCTCTATGGGGGTAAAAATCCTAAATGGGAGGACCAAATCTTTCACAACCAATATGTTTAACAGCAGGGACGTGATTTACATACACAAGTACATACATTGTGCATGAGTGAAGCCTATTGCCTAATTCTCCAAGCTGAGCACACAGAACAATACCCAACCATCAGATATCTCAAGACCCTGGTTCCCATACCCAAGACTGGATTAGAAATGTGCACTGTTAAAGGATGTTTACATGTCCCATAAACAAAAACGCTTACCACTAAAAGATCGTATGTAAGAGCAAGGCTATGGAGTGGCATGGAAACAGGCATAGACTGGGAATCGAGGTCCAGCAGCAGAATGCTGCAGCTATCTGCTCTACGACTTAGTCTCCAGCAGTACTTACCCATCTGTAGTGACTTGGAAGCTCCAGAGCTTTTCAGAGTTTCTCCAGTACATGATTTTTCTACATCATCATCATCTTAATAAGCCAATCATCAGAGACACTACATTAACATCAAGTTCTTAATGAGGGAATCAGATGGTTTAAACCAACCAAGCGCTAAGGACTTTGGCCACCCTCCAACCTTCCACCTTGGCTGTGAAAAGTCTTGCTTTTGCTTCCCAGCCTGCCTGACCGCTGCTCTCCCAGGTACACATGAGCAATTTGTACTACACATACACGAACAGGTCCTCATCACACAACTGACTTCAAAGACCTTGTCACAATATTGGCCTGATATTAAATCCTCGCCACCGAAGGTAGGATTTCTGGCCTTCAGCTCACAGCTGAGAATAAGACTGTACTAACAGGATTCTCCTTGGGTTTTCCTTGCCAAAGCTGAGGTCAGCCTGCAAGACCTGCCTTGACACCTGCTCCAACAAGTGCACCCGTGAGACTAGCTAGCACCACTCACATCGGCTCTTCAGTGGGAGGCACGCTTGCTTGCCTGACACACAGCAAATACTCAGAGAGTTTTCCTCCCAACCATCAAAATGTAATACAATGCTCACACTGAAGTGCTGGATCTTCTATTCCTTTACGTTTGGAGATCCTCCTGAATTTTTTTCAAACTTGGCCTTTGTTTGCTGTACCTCAATATTAATAAGCTTGGAAGTGTTGCTACAACACAACAACATCCCTAAAATTAATATGTGTCTTCTTGTTCTCAGATTCTTCCTGTGCCCTGTAATCCTACTCTTAATCACATTATTTTCGTGTGTGTTTCTATATAAGGATCTTTAGACATTAATAGATACTGCATGCTTTGCCCATGAGTAATTTTGTAAAGCAGTTTGAAAATCTTGGGACAAATTGTCCTCAGTTAATAATGTTACTATGACACATTCTTTATGACAGGTACATTTCCAGTGTCATGTCTTTCATCTTAGCAGGTCATCAGATTCTGTTTATGGAATTAATCTGAAAAAAAGGAGCATGCAGTTCAATCCTGCACCTTTCTGCTTAAAGTAGTAGGTAAAGTGTATCAACAGAGATAGTAAACAGATAGTTTACTTTATCATAATATTTTCCTTTATAACATAAGAGCAAAAGCTTCACACCATTTAGGTCAGCATTTCCCATAGGGCCAAAACACAATCCTGAAAATTCTGTGAATTGCTGAGGATATTAAACACTGAGGATAAGATTACCGAGAAACAATGCAGCCATTTTGAGCTGAGCTTTCCCACAGTGAAAGGTTCAGTGAGGCCCAGCTGGTTGTTTTGACTTCAGACACTGACTCAGGGATTGGAAAGTTGGACACCAAGGGTGGAGTAGAGAAATGATTTGGCAGGCAAAAGGAAAAAATTAACCTTTTTCAGTCCACATGCTGCGTACTGCACCTACCAGCCACTGCAGGGTCTAAAACCAGATTAGCTTCTGTATATATCTGGGTTTAATAGCATGCAAGTGATTGCAATTCTTCGTTTTTATACTCCTTTGTTTGTGTTCTGTCTTAAGCTGGAGGCCTCGAAGCATCTTATGTACACCATGTATCCTAGAAGGGCCCAATCCTGTCTGAGAGGTCTAGGTAGTGTCATGACACAAACTTAGTTACGTCTACAGAATACAATTGCAGAGAATCATCAGAGGTTCTAAAAATTCATCTTCAGTTTCCAGAAGCCTTTTCTTTATTTCCTTGCATTTGAAGTTTATTCTGAATGTTTGTTGGGGTTTTTTTTGGGGGGAAAAAAAATAGTGAGCATGGTTTCTGCTGGTACCTTAACAGAAGGACAGCTATTTTCATTGTTTTCTTCCTTACATGGTATAACATTTGCTCACTTCTGCTGCTTTCCTGTACAAAGCATGTTCGGTGACATACACAGGGATGCACTCAGAAACACAGGCACACTCCTGGCAGATAATTTGAACGATGCTTCCGACTTGCTCTGGAGCGAGAGGTGGGGGCGCGGGGGGAAGTGCCCCCGCCGAGGGCTGGCGTGCAGCAGGGAGCCTTGGCAGCCGGCCGGGGAGCGGGGCGGCTGCTCCAGCCCGGCTGGCTCTGCCGGGGGGAGACTCGAGCGTGGGCTGCTGCGAAGGCGAGCCGGCCAACTCCGCCGTGCCCTCTCGCTGGCTAGAGAGCAGCTGGGTTTTACAGCTGCGAGCAGGGCTGCTGTTACATCCGCAGCACACACCAGCAAGCAGGAGGCGAGTAGACACCTTGTCGCTGATTTATAGGCATCGCTTTGTTGTGCGTTCCTGGTGCCGGTAGGATTCTGCTGACTTTATGCTTGCTTAACTCCCAGTAAGATCAGTGGCAACTTTGCCTTCATTGAGATCATAATCCCGGAGCTTCCAAGAGGGAATATCAGCAGAGAGTGCCAAACCGCTTGGTATTCTGTGTTTAGAAGGCTGTGCCGGCTGGTGGATACAGCAGAGAAGAGTAATTCAGGGTGTAGTTATTGCTGTAGTGTGACTCTGACGGGACCATCTAACCTCCTGGCACATCGGCTGGCCCAGCTGGGGAACGCAGGCTACGATGGGTGTGAATTCCCATTTGGAAAGCGTGTTGAGATGCTTCAGAGAGGCGAGCGATTGTTTCTACAGAGTTACTCTTCTCTGAAGAGAATTATTACTTTTACAACTGAAAACTATCAGCTTTGAACAGAGATTTCTGTCTTAGCCTCTCTCTTCTTTCAAGTGAGGTATTTTTTTATACTGAGGAAGCCTCAAAGGCATTATTAGTAACATGTTTTCTTTCCTCTTTCTAAAAGCCCACTTTTCAGTTTTCTTTCACTATCCGGTCTCAGGTTAGTGAGTACTGACAAATACTATCAACACATCTCGACAAAGAATAAAGTTCTGTCTAGAGCCATTTCACTCCCTCAAACATGTTGAGCTAAGAAAGCTAAAGAAGCAGCGGGGGTGGGAGAAGAAAGAGAGAAATGAGAAACATTTCCAAACATAACATAAAAGGTCTTGCCTTAAGACCATGGATTTCCTTTTTGGTACTTTCAAAGAATGCGTCTTTAGTTCTCTTTGGCTGTGTGACCAACAGTTGTGGGGTGTGTCTGTGGTTTTCTTCTCTTCACAGTAACTCTATTGTTCAGAAACTGCAGCCAATTTATGGAAAGAGGTGGAATGTTTATGTAACTTACTTTGCTTTAGACAAGAAATAAAAAAAAAAAATAAAAAAAGACTGGTGGAGGAAGGCCAGTCAAAACAGGATTTTTCTTCCTTTCTGGACACAGATGTTGGGAGGGAAAAAAAGCCAGCTCTGTCTTCGCGTTAAGCTAAACAGCATTTCCATTTTTAGACACTTTTTTTAATTAAGTAGGTCAGAAAAACAAAATCGGCCATTAGATTAGAGCTATAATTTACTTGTTTCGAAACGTGCCATGTTTGAGAACTGCTCTGTTGACATGCTTACAACACCATAAACTGAGGAATAGATATATTAGGGTCAGATGATACCACTTTTGCCTAGACTGCTGTGTCCCAAACATATAGTTGGCAAGTCCTGCTAGACTGCAGATGGCGAGTGTCTCTTCATAACTAGACTGGAGTTTCCTGCCATTTCCAAATTAGCTTAGCTACAAATATGATTTGCAAATTGCAAACCAAAACAAGGTCGCCAGAGGAACAAACCTTCTTATTTATGTGTCCCCACTGTCTGTATTGCCAAAGCATACAAGTTACAGTCACCGCGTTTCTGCCTTGCTTGAAGCCTTCTTTAACTGCAGTACCTATAAAAACACTTTGGGTCAAATTCATCTTTTCTAATTGGATAAAACTTTGATTTGCTGCAAAGTTTTAGATTAAGAAAGAAGAGGGATCTTTAAAGCTTAGGGTATCCTCAGGTGGGCTATCATGAACTTGGATTTGTTAGGTTGGACCTAACCTGAACTAGGCAGGTGCAACTCACCTGAAGCCAGCACATTTGCATCAAAAATATTTCAAAATAAGGTTTTGAATGTAAGAAACAATTTCCACCCATCACTCAACACCATCACAAAAACATATCCTCCTCATATCATAGTGCCACCAGTGTGAAACTAAGTGGGCATGGAGCCAGGCTGCGCAGACTCCAGTACTGGCAAGACTGGGTTGCAGAGTCTAAATTCAAATTTTGGTCTTTGTTTCAGACATACACACAGAAATCTCACCAAAAACCAACATGGAAAATATTATAAATAGAAAGCAGAATGGAGATCGGTGGCTCAAAATCCTGAGTGAATGCAGTGTTCTGTTAAGCCACAAAAAATACAGAGCTTGAGAGACGCTGAGGAAGCTGCCCCTGCCAAAATATTTCAGCCTTGACAGGGAGACCAGTTTCTGGAGGAAGATTCTGTTTCTATAATTATCAGGTCCTTCACCTCACTAAGACCACCAGTTTATTGCATTGGGCCAGTAAAGGCTTCTCAGGTGCCAGGAATATCCAAGAGTTTCCACCCTAGCCCAGCGCTCAGGTGGCAGAGAACCCTTAACCTATTACCGAACCTGTAAGCCTTTCAAGTGCTCTGGAAGGCAGGGCTGCACCAGCATGAGTGAGGGCTGGAAATTGTTCCAGCAACATTTTTCAGCTTTGAAACCCCTACTCGAGTGTGCAGAGAGTTTATTTGACCCAACGGGCCAGATCGAGCTGTGATTGCCTTACCTCCTCGCCAACTGCAACAGAATTGCACAAGCATGAACGAAGTCTGGTCCAATAACAAGTAATTTGCCATATGGAAGCTACTGAGCAGACATCTGCAGGACACTGAAAGTGCTTTTCTATATACAGCGCTGAGTGCTACAGTTGTGCATTCCACAGAGACTCAGTTTGCAAAGGGATAGAAATGAAACATTGCTTAGGGTTTTGGTTTCTTGGCCTTGAAAACTGAAATCTGAAAACAATTAAAGCCCAGTGCCATACCAAATCAGTTATGCAGTCATTCCTGGATTTTCCCATGGAATTTTTACATAAGAATTAGGCTGTATTTGATGCAAACTAACACACACACAAAGAGTTGTGCTGGTCAGAGGCAGGCCAGCTTATAGATGAGTTTCAGGAGGTTTTGCAAATGCATGTAAAAAAAAAAATCAGTCAGAGGTGTACTGAAACATACAGCTAAAGATTACTAGAAATTTGATGACAGCTCACCCATTAAAAGCTCTATCATGCCTTACATGTTGTCCCTGAGAGATGGTTTTCCACACCCTCCCATTCAGGCATTGCTTATCTTCTCTGTCACTGCAGATTTCCCTCCCCAGCCCACCTTGTACATTGTCCCACAGACTGGGACACTGGAAATACCCTTCTCATCTCTTTTTGGACACCTTTTGGTCGTGGCGTTGCTGGGGGATGGAGCAAGCCCTGTGCTTTTTCAAGGAATGAGCAACCTTTGATGGTAGGTTGGCCGCTGTCCAGGAACACACAACGAAGAGGCTCCCTGCAGCTTTCTCAGCTCTTTGTGTACCCGTGTAGCAGCTGGGCAAAATCTGGCCTCACAATGGTGTGTCTGTAATGACACAACCAAATCCAGTCCTAGCATGGAAGGGAAATACCGTCCAACTGGAGGTCAAGCTTTGAATTATAATGGTGCCCTCCAGACTCCAGATATCTGAATCAGCTGCTTCCCCCTTCACTCAGAGCACTGTAGCTAATGTTTCTTTATCCTATTACAGGTCCAATTGCCTTGAAAGGAGGGGATTTCTGCAATTCTTTCAGAAAAGTGAAACTTTTGCCCATGCAAAATGTTCACCGGTCAGAAAAGTCTGGCAATCAAGTTTCTTTAGTTTGCCTTCATTGTAGGGGACCTGGTGCAAACTTCTAGTGAGCACAGTTGTGCAAGAGTAGGTCCTTAATTATTTTCTTGGACCCTCTTACTGCATGTGTTTCAATTCTCTTCTCTAGCCCGTTCAGGAGTACCAAAGCCCCTGCAAAACTCACCAGATTTAGTGAGAGGTGTTACTACTGACCTGTAGTGGAGTCCTGGAGGCAGCCTTACCCAGGTCCGAGATGTGGACGCAACACTGTGCATCATAGTCACCATGATGGTCTGGGGTGGAAAAAAAAAAAAAAAAAAGTTTGTCCTTGAGTTTGGACCCATTTTGAGCCTTTTACAGTTAACGCAAAGCTTTTCTTTCATTGACCCAAATGTTGTCATAATTTTCACTGCATTAATCTCTAGAGTTCAAATCCCTTTTTTAACATGACACTTTGGACGTGAGATGACAAGTGTTAATATTCATTATTCTATAAAGCTATAAATATCCTGAGGTATAGCAATTCACTGGAAAGGACATGACCAAAATGATTTCCTCAGCCCTGTGCTTACATTCAGATCTTCATCACAGATACCATTTTTCACATACTGTAATGCTTTTGTTGCACTTATTTTGGCACAGAAGTTCGCTCGCCTACTTTTATTTTAACGTATACTTGTAAAGTTAAATTAAAATATTCAGTCAAACTTTCCAGTTCATAGTAGGCAACTTGCACACACACACGTTCAGCCTATACACCATTATCCTGTTGCAGTGAATGAAGAAAAGCAGTCATTTCAGAAGCTACTGGAGTTTCCCTACTGAATTTTTCCTACAGATTCTTTTTCTAGCAAGATCTTACTTGCACAGTGTTTTCCCATCAGAGGCTTGCCAGATTTTTGGGGCCATGCTGAACAAAGGTCTTACCACCTTTGTAACACTAAACAGCATTTAGTGTCTTTCATAAACTTGATAGCCTGTAAATCTGAGATGGTCCACACCCTCTGCATTCCTATGTCACATACTAACAGCCTCTTCTTTAATTACAAGGTGTGGCATTTCTGGACAAGAGACAGCTAATCCTCCAGACGTGTGTGTTATTTACATTTACCATAGAATTTCTCCTTTATGTAGAGCTTTGGCTCTGAAACTGCAAAGGTTAAACCTCACCGACAAAATCTCTAGCTCATGGCCACACTTTGATGCCGTTTAATATTCTGGTTTACTAATGATTAAGTAGAAGTGTTCTGAACATACAGGATTCAGATCTAAGAGCTGGGAGGTATTTGGATCTAGGAGCTTGGTTCATGACAGTATCTGTTACAAAGCGCAACCATCTGCAAAACTAAAACTTCAACAGGAGCCCATATTAGCATGTTACTTTAAAGCACGCTCAACTGCAGTGGTCTTGATGAATGCTTGATTAGAAAGGGAAAAAAAAAAAGCTAGAGCTCTGGGTTTCCTAGATAAAACACAGTTAGAAGACACGCTGGCGAACAATTAATGATTTTGGCTCCTGCAGCTGGGAAAGCGGCAATGCCCGGGCGTCCACGCTAATCCCGGGCGGCGCGGCCCCCCGGGACTGCCCGGCCAGAGCCTGGGAGCCCCCGGCTCTGCGGGCTGGGCTGCAAACGGGGGACGGGAGACTGCCAGGGCCCTGCTGTGTGGGAAGGATGGGATCGGCCCTCCAAAGCCAGCAGAGCTTTGCCGGAGCTGGTAGCCGAAGCCCAGCTCGCCCGTGGCTGCCCAGCACAGGGGAGGACGGCTTCCCACAGCAGGGCGGCCGACACTCCTCCTGGGCCGCTGCCCACCACGCGCCAGGCCGTTTCCTCACCTCCGTCCAAGTCTGTCACCCATGGTGCTTCCCACATCCCACAGCTTCAGGAAATCCAGAAAAGCCTCAGCCTTCCTCCAGCCACACATGCCTCCTCCCCGTCTTTCCCTGAAATGCTTCTCCTGTTCAAAAGGCTCTCGCTTGCTGTCATCTTTTCTGCCTGGTGGGGGGGAAAAACCACCCTCACCTCCTTCTTCTCAGCTCTGAGAAACCCCCTTCCACGGGGTGCAACAGCGTGGGCAATGCTTGACCAACAGCGAGTGCCAGAGACGGAGTTGCTTGGTGGCAAGTTGTGACTTCTAAAGGAACAAGGCTTCTGACCCTGGCCATGCATACAAGCCACAAAAAGGTTCCCAGTCTGTAACGAAGCCTTAAAAGGAAAAAAAAAATTAAAAAATCAGGACTGAAGCACCCCCAGGCACCTACAACACATCACCCCTGAGTTACAGACAGCAAAAACTTGACTTCAGCCTCTCAGAAAGGACTTTCTGACCATCTGAGTGGAAGTCATTCCACCGGGTGTCCATGGCAAGGCAATGTTGCCGTGGGGGCTGCAGGGCGGCCTCTGTGAGGAGAGGTCAGTGTTGCCCATGCCAGACACAGCCAGTTCCAATGTACCCACCACAGGGCACAGTTGAACACCTCAGCCACAACACTGGTGCCTCAGGGAAAACAGTGATGAAAAATTTATGGAAAAAATAAATTATTTTTCCCCGAGGTGAGTCTCCTTTTCCTGTAACAGTAATTGACAAGTGATCTCCCTGTCTTTATCTTGACCCACAAGCTTTTCTTCATATTATTTTCTCCCACAACCTGTTGAGGAGGGGGAGTGAGAAAGCGGCTGGGCGGGCATCTGGCAGCTGGCCACAGTCTACCCACCACAGTCATAAATTGGACCAACTACAGGAGAAACAGAAGAGAGAGGAGGACAAGAAGAGAACAGAGTTACCCTGACACCGCGGTCCAGACCTGGTGCTCATGATGCTTCCCGATGAATTGGGCCATTATCTTAGGATTGCTCTGGACACAGAGCACCACTTCAACATGCGCTCATCATGAGGTTGAATTTGTGGGTTTGGAAGTCAGTTATGTGCAAGGGCAAGACTCTCCCTGCCTCTTGCCCAGAGGCATTGTTCTTAAATAGGACAGGATCCTTCCTGAAGCAGTCCAGGAAAGGTCCACTGAAGAGCAGGCTCATGAAAGAAATCAGGAAAGGCACAGATCAGTAATCCAGAGCATAACTGGAAAGATGGTTTCAGCATAACTGGAAAGGTGGCTCAGAGATCCCTCTTTGGGGTCACTAAGAAAGCTAGTACAACATACTGGGGTAGGTTTTAGCTCATAGTTTTTGCTAGCCAGGCAATCAGTTGGCAGATGCAGCACTGCTATGCTAACACGTTTCTCTGCCCTTACTACCTAGGACTCCTTTAGCCTGACTTCCAACACCACTGCTTAAGAATGCCAGCCAAGCACATAAACTGCCTCTCCTCCGTGGCAGAATGCAGAAGAAAATTTATTAATGGAAAAAGAAGAAATGCAAAAGGAGGATCATCTCTGGACATAGCCCAGGCAAAATGTAACTTGCCATAGCACAGCCCTGAAAGGCACTACTAGCAAAATACCCTGGCATGTTACAGCATCCTCCCAACGTGTACAAAAGCTGCTTTATTGCTGATCTCAGTTTACTCTATTCCCAGGCATAACTGAATTGTGTTTTTTTTATGGGTCATCTGGCCTCCCCAGTAAGTGTTCCGGGCAGTCATTAAGGCTGGGTAAGGCAANTTTTTCTTTCTTTCTTCTTTTCTGCAGAGCTTCTTCCTAACTTCTTATCAGCTGATCTGCAGAAGCTGCAGAATAATACGCAGTCCCTCTTCTGAAGCAGTTGATGAATAACTAACTGCTGTTTCTTCTTCCCAGGATGAGGGCTGTGGAGGGTGGACAGTATCACCAGCATTACACTGTCTCCCAAGACCCAACTGCCTCAGCTCTTCCAAGCCTCCCCTTTGCACCACAAAAACAACATTGAGAAGAAAATTAACTCACATACAAAAACTCACTTTCTGCAAACTTCAGATTATGAAGAAGTTTCTGGTTGAAAAAAAAGCTACATCCAAACTCAGAATGGCACTCTTTGTAAGCAAAACTGCTTCCTTCCAGTTCCTCCAGCTTCACCTGCTTCCCATGCTTGACACAGCGAAAAATCCCAGAAGCTCATCTATTCATACACAGGAACCGCTCATGTAACTAATGTGCATAATCTGGATGCAAAAATCATCAAGACATTGGTGTATTCAAGAACCATATGCTGTCATATTCAATGTGGGAAGCACAGAAAAAAAGTATCAACTTTTATACAAAAACCTGACTTCTTTTATCTGTGCTGCGTGTAGGGAGCATGAAATTATAAGTTTGCAAGAGAAGACAGAGTTACCCAATTTGTTTGTCAGAACCCTCTGATAATGTGGCAAGGAAAGGGGAATTAATAAAAATGTTCAGAATGTGGGGTTAAGGTAAGAATAGGGCAGGCCTCTCTGCTTTTACAGCTGCATAAGGACTGGTCCATACATACAGAAAAGCACCACCAGCCTAAAGAAAACCAAAGGAAGAGTGTTGTGAACTGGTGGTGAAATAACGGAGGGCAATGCCAACTCTAATGAGAAGCTGCTTGTCCACGACTGGAGCCAGAAGCAGCAAGTTTCAGAGAAACGTGTTTCAATTCATGACCCAGTTACAGCACATTTCCCTCCCCTCTCTGTCTTTCCAGTCCGCTGTTGGTGGCCCTTTTGCCCTTGCCACATTCTCCAATTTACAGACAACATCCAGCAACAAGCCTTGGGTCAGGGGGAGGGCTGCCAGTGCTATTTGCTTTCCTTTGCACCTGCTCCGTGACCGAGGAAGAGCAACAGGGCACAGCTCATCTGACTGTTCATTGTTTGGGAACCCATCAGCCCAAAACTCAACATTATTTCTGGGATATTCTTTTTTACAGCCGGCAGGGTGATATAGAAGTAATTGCAGGAGTAATTGCTGTACAAGCCTACATAGTGCCAGGGGGTTGCTAACATCTATGATCAGCTTTCAGAGTGACAAAACCAGATTTCTGGATTGCAGCTGCCTCTGCCACCTTGATGCTTTGCAGCTCCCAAACCAAGGGAAGCTATTCCTGTAGCTCCAGGGAGGTGCCTTTATCATGCAAACAGTCTGGACTCTCTACTGGCCACCTTGTCTTCATCATACCCAAGTCCCAAACTTGGCACTTACAAAGAAATTGTGGGGCAGGATGCAAGGGACAAATGGAATAAGGAAAAAAACCAGCCTCTGTTCACACCCTTAAATTCAAGAGATCCGATGCTATTTGTAATTGCTAGTCACTGCCACTGCTCTGGAAAAGAACCTGTCTCTGATTCACTATCTCTATCTCTTGGCAGCAGCTACTACAGTGGCACAAGAGAGAAACAAAGAAGCTGCATTTCAGATCTGCTCATTGTAGAGATACAAAGTTTGGACCTGGATCCAAATTTCTGCCTGCAAAATCATGGCTTCAAGCCCACTGCTGGCTTCATTATGGATTAAAACTCCTAGGTTTGTCCTTTCTAGAGAATATTAAATTTCACTAGTTAGAGACTTAACAAATGGTTTGAGCAGAGATTTCACAACGAATACATGATGATTAACTGCAGGATCACAGCAATTAAAGGTGGGAAAGTACTATTAGATCATTGCAGCCCTATGGCAGTTGTTCTCTGTAGCACATCTCTCCCAGCATCTTGTTCAGGCTAGTTTTAAGTGGCTCAAGCAAAGGCTCTCCCAGTTTATTTCGGGAGGCTGTTCTACACTCAAGCAGGTCTTGCCGATATTTACTCGATATTTAATTTCACCTTGCTCAATTCTATAGCCAAGTGCCATCTTAAATGGTCCTTTTTCCCCTGATGTCTTTGTGTTTCTATTTTCTGCCCATATGTCACTTCATAAATTCACATCTATTTTTCTATTTGCTGTCATTTCCCATGATCAAGGTTAACGGCCAGTAAATAGCATACTTGCATGTATGCTATGACCTTTCCAACCTCCATTAAACCCATCTAGTCTTTCTTTGGGTGGATGACATTGAATTTCTGTGGTTTGACCCATCATGTCATTTCCTGCTCCCGCTTTGACTCTTCATGAGGTGCCGGCACAACAGAGAGCAGGACCCACCAATTAATGAGATGTAAAGATACAAGAAAGGCTTTCTCAAGGTAATTGTTTTTGAAAGCTTAGTACAATGGGAGATAGATGCAGCCTTGACCTGAGACTGCATGGACGACTTCAGGTCAGATCCTGCTCTGACTTGGATGCGTAGGTTTTTCACTCTGTGCCCTGGGTTTAGGCATAAATCTCTGCAGCTGGTGCCGATGAAGGAAGTTTGACTCGGTCGTAATGTACAAAGCAGCATGCTGCAACTAACTTCACAGACTGAGGCTGGGAAAAATACGTTCCCCTCTTCAAGTCACGTTAATGGAATATTTTCTGCTGGATCAGGATCAGACACTGTAAGGTAGACATTGTCTAATACAGAGAAGGATGTGGGATGAACAGATGCCAGAGCGAACAGTCCTAATGACCCCTGCTTTAAAGAGCCCAGAGACAAGACAGAGCAAGGCCAGGGCTCCGGGAAACCGCTCGGCGAATGTGCATGCACATGTGCCTGTCCTCCGAGGAGCTGTGCCTGGCCTCCCTCCGGCAGGGCAAGCAGAGCCCACCGCTGTTCCCCCAGGCAGCACACTTGGGAGAGGTTTCAGGTTCCTCCTCAGAGAAAACAAGAGCGTAGCAGCTACGCGGCTGCACCCCCTGGTTTTAACTCCGAGAGCTATCAGAAACGTGAGCGCCTGGTGTTGATCCCAACACTTCTGAATTTTCTGCATTCCCTGCTTACTGAAGGGTGAAATTAGACTCACGCTCGCCACTTCCAGCTTGCGGAAAGCAGCTCGGAGCAGGTAGCAGAGGGTACGGCACACAGAGGATGAAAAAAAGATGATTGTGGGTGCAGAGAAATATATTCCAGCAACACAGACTTTGTTGTAGCAAAGTTCAGACTGGGAATTTGCATATGGAAATTCTTTATGAAGGTACTCACATTAACAACCTGAATTGCACTCTTTAAGAGATTACAGCAGTTAGGGAGAGGTAAATGAGCTCTGTCACAACAGGAACAGCTCTAAGTGATTCCCCAAAGCAGGATCAGGGCATGCACCGTGGCAGACTTCCTCCATATTCTGGCAAGGGCTAGGGAAATGATGGAGGTGTTTCTCTTCTGCTTCAAAGCAGAGGGTCTGGCAGCAGTTCTCGTCCAACGACAGGGAGTTTGAAAGAATTTGACTCAACGTGGTGTTGATACAAAGAAAAAAAAAAAAGAAAAAGAGTTAAGGCTGTAGTTCAGACACCACTGAGTCACCTCCAGTTTTCCAGGTTCAAAGGCACAGGAGATAACATGGTCATGTCCCTTCAACAGTCTCTGAGAATCAGAAAGGCTTTAGGAGGAGCAAAGCAGGGGCAGGAGGGTGGACACATGGGGCCACCTACAGTGGACCACTGTGCCCAACATGCATCTTTCTGTCAGAGCACCTTTGGGTGCCATGAAGCCACACTTCTGGGAGCCTCAAGACAGTGGTTCTTCTCCAAACAACCATACAAGAGCCATAAGGCAGCTGTTTCTTCCCCAGGAGGTCTCACTGAAACATGAGCAGAGCTTTAAAGCAGAATCTGCATGTCTCAGGTAAGTCAGGTCACAGGAGAAATGCACAGGCAAATGGACCGTCAGAGAAGACCACTTAGTCACATGCAGGGCTGGACATGGAGATGCTTCATACTATGCAGATTTTGCTGTCACCAAACAGTTCCAAATATTTGCTATTCCTCATAAGTGTCAGAAGCTGCATACAGATATACCTACAGAAAGTCCACACACACAGCTCTCTGATCTTTCTGATTTCCCGTTTCTCAGGGAAGGTTATGTCTTACAGACCTCTGCAGTATTGGCCTGAAGGAAGTAGAGTGGGTCTGACCAGCATCAAGGGTTTAAAGCACTGCAGCCAGCTGTTCTCTCTGACCCCGAAAACTTTTCAATCCTGCTCAATTTCTGTTTCTTCAGTCCAGCTCCATGAGGAGGAGAAAATAATGACTCCACGGGTGTCCTGGTACAGTATGTGGCCCAGCAGATCTCTTCTGACAAGCCTTGCCTGAGGGTCTGCCCCCATGCTGGGTTACTGATCTCACTGGAGGCGTACCAGAGCAGATTACATGCCCATCCTCTGCTCTCTCTGGCATGCTTTGCTTAAATTGACCACACTTCTGGTGAAAGAGTGAAATTAGGATGGGAGAAGGCATAGAGCCTGCTTTTCCATGTAAGTACCGTGAGCTGTAGAAAATGGACGCTGGCAATGGATATGGTTGATGAAGCTATTTGGTTGTTATAGAAAGGAACAACCCAGTTTCTGAAGTCATGGTAGAAACAGGCTCAGAGAAAACAGACCTGATGGTGCCTCTGCAAGATGCAGAGCAAGCGCCATTGCAGATCCTAGGAAAGAGATTTTTCACATGTGGGGTGTACCATGTTTGCTGCGGACAGAGGAGACCGTCTCAGGGTCTGTGGCTGCGCACCATGAGGACAGGATTAAAGCACTGGCACTGCCCCACGCTCCCAAACCTGCAGGGAGCTTACCTGAGATTCTTGCTTTTCAGCTCTTGCTTTTTAAAATTTTATCAGTACTCTTGCGTGGTGTTTTATGCTCTCAGGCTGCAAAGAAGCATTCTCTGCTGCAAAAAGAAACAGTCTCTTTAAATCTTTTTTCTTTCCCCCTGAAATGAATGAATGTAAAGCATCACCCAGTGACACTCCCTACCGCTGCATCCATCGGCACCCTTTGTGTTTTCAGGGACATACTTTCCTTATGAAAACCAGTTCCGTCTTCTCCGCTGCTGTGTGAAAGGCTCAAACAAATGTCAGAAAACTGACTGACAGACTGTACAGGCAAAGCAGAGAACCTGACTTTGTTCAGGGCTGTCAAGTGCACAAAGTAAACAAAAGAATAGATCTATGTAATTTTTCCTCACTAATCTCTTTCAACTACAACTCTTATTTTAGATATTACTTGTGAAGGAAAGCGCAACACAATGTCAGTGTGTTTTAACTGTTAAAAGTCTCATTAGTTTTGACAAATAGTTATAATAAAATTTATCAGAGAAACGTATCAGAGGCACGAAGCCTAAACAATGTTGTGTTTTTAGTAACCATTTGAAGGTTATGGCTCCCTAAAACTACTATAACGTGTTATTGTAACTCCCTGATTTTGTCCTTCCTCAAAGCCTACCTCTGGCTTTTCCCCCCAGTTATCTTTGTCAGAGGCTCAGTAGCTTTCCTCTCCCATGCACGACCAGGATAGAGCAGTGGTATCTTCCACGCTCTTTCGTCAACTTGCATCCCCTTGCTTGAGGAGGTTCCACCAAATACAAATATCTGGGTGAAGTACATTCAAGTTTTGCAGAAATCACCACCACCATGGGTGACAGAGCTTAGGCAGCTCCCCGCTGTACCACAGACTGCCTGCGGGGCTGACAGAACCGTCCTCCCAAGCTGGGATTTACTCTCCTGCCCTGCCAGAGACTCTCCATCCAAGGGAGCAAGAGAAAGAGTTGCATATGCAGGTTAGATTTTAAATCCCTCTTTCTGACAGCACGATGCAGCTGCGTGCTGCAAGCGCGTCTGACAGACATCAGACCCAGGGGAGGAACAGCTCTGAAAAACCTTCCCCGGGATATTTTTGCTCCTTTTACTTCATTCTCTGCATTTCTTCTAACTCCTGTGGTGCGTGATTTTCCTCAGTCAAAAACCAGACAAAAGGGGGGAGGAAAAAGAGCAGCGAGAGGTACACTGCAGTGAGTGGGCAGCCAGACCGCAGGTGGGCAGTGGCACAAAGCAGCTTATTTCACACCAGCCAGGGAAGGGAGCATGGGTTTTGCAAACACCAGGGGCCATAGCAGCCGTGGGGCAGGAGCAGACGCATGGGGCAGCTTTGCTGCGAGCGAGGTGGGAGAAGAGCTCACCACGCCTGGGAGCACCCAGGAGAAGGCAGCTGGGCAGGGAAAGGAGCTTTCCTTGGGGTTCATAACCTCTTGTGCAACTACACCAGTACAAATCACCAGTGCCCCTCAGCGCAGCTTTGCTGTTGGCTAATGACAAAAAACGGAGACAAACATCAAGCGTTTGCACCCACAGACTTCTCCTTGGCAACACGTTGCCCATGCACAGCCCTTCCACCTCTGTGCCAAGAGGGGCCAAAAGCAGCTGGTGGGGAGGCTGGGGCCACCCGTCCCTCTTTCGCTGGTCCAAGCCCACATATACAGCCCCCCAGCCCAGCCCACCAGCTCCTGCACACCAGGAAGAATTCACCCCGCATCCCCCTCAGACCTTGGCCGTGCTTGCCAGGCAGCCATGCTGACAGCCACCGGCACCGGGTTTTAGATGAATGCACTTACAGCACGGCTACACTCAAAACACTGAGGATTTCTATATTTGCAATTAGAATATTTAAACTGTTTTAACTTTTAGGTAAGGGGGATCTATTTATTTTCATTTTATTTTGTGCTTTTCCAGTTCTACCTGGAATTCGGATTTATGTAACATGCAACCGAATGTGTCAAGGTATCTGAAGGCTCGAAATGCACAATGCAATACTATAATATAGCTCTTTGTTATGCAAATTATTTCTTCCCAGCTGCTCCTGCAATGAGCGCCAGCCCGACCTATCAAAGGGGAACAAAACCTCTAGGCGAGCTTTCTGCTGCAAGGTCCCTTAGCTCTTGCGCTCCAGGGGCTGGGGCTGCATGTCCTCTGGCACCTGTAAACCAAGCCGAGAGGTAAACCAAAACAATTTAATATTGCAGCTCCACCGCCACTGGGAGCATGAGCTAGGAATTAAAAAGTGATACCCTCTTGACAGTCAGGTTGCCATGATTTACGTTTTTCTGCCGGGTCCCCTCCCCCTCCACATGCATCTTCTCAGCACTTCTGAGCACAGGGGAAAAACGAAGCAGTGTGGGAAAACATCCAGTCAAACCTCAGAGGCTCTGCCGAGGTTCTGATTTTGGCACCCACCAGGGTAGCGCTATGTGATCATGAAGGACTTTTAGTGAGCGGGTGTCAGATTCATGACAGCCAGAAAAAGCTGTGGTTGCATTATTTCAATAAAGTTCCCAAGTAATAATAATAATAATAAAGGTTTCATATATTCAAAATTAAAAGAATAAAATTATCGGCCCTGTTGCCTTTCTATTATTTATGTTGCTCCAGTTTAAAGAGAGTTTGTCTTATCCCTGTGTTTCTAGAGCCTAGGAAAATATTTTATTGATAGCACATGGAAATATTCAAAGGGAAAAAGGAGCTTTGGCAGCTGGAAAGGGACTAGTGGGGGCCACTGGCAGCCTGAGGGGCTCAGAAGACCACTGGGAACGTGGGGCATCTTGTTAGCTGAATGCCTTATTCATAATGGTCACTAGTGAAATACCTCAAAAGCTGACATTAAACTGTCATCTTTAAGCCTCAGAATTAGCAAATGGGCACTTCCAACGGGTGTATAAATTCATACAATAAAAATCCTCGTCTCAGCCTGTGTACAGAATAAGGAAAAGGATCTGACAGTAGCTTATGCCCTACTCATATTTTAAGATTTTCTTCATGACTGTGATGACTACACAGGTTATTTTAAAATTTCAATCTTGGAGCAATTCTGCAACAAAGGTACACTCTGGGATTGCATTAACACTATACACATTACTTCTCATAGCAAACAGAAAATGAAACTTGCCACTATTACACTAACTAGTCTGCTGGTAAACCAGAATTCAATCTGTCATGCAGAGAAAGGGATCAAAGAAGGAGTAATACATATTCAGCCTCTGCAGGTAACATGTAGGCTGCTCAACACTTAAAAATTAGTCAAACTATACTTTCAGGATAATAAAAATTATAATAGTAATAGAAATTGAGAAATGCATGTTGCTTTGGTCATACTTGTTGAGACTTACAGGAGATAAATTTGGGAAAAACATAGTATTGCAAGTATATTACACTTATGGGATAGCAACGCTTCGTGTGTGTTCACTGTCAGATGATTTGTAATATAAGGAGCAATTGCATTTTGAGCCAAAATCACACTACTTTATCGAAAAGAATAAATGGCCCCATGGCAGCTGTATGGCTAAGAGAATGTGGCTGGTAAGTAGACCCTGTCACAGAAATAAGTACAGAGGATTTCACCCTGAAAGAACAATGAATGTAGGAAAAAAACAAAACAACAATAACCAAAGGAGAGGGTGGTCAGCTGATACCACCAGGCACAACTTCCCCAAAAATCAATGGTACAGCATCATCTCACACCAGCCAAGGGTCTGATAGCCTATCACCTGGCTGCAAAACATCTCCAAAACATCAGCCAGCAAACTGCCAGAGAGCATTTGACACCAGCCACAGCTCACAAGTGAAAGTGCTGTATTAGAAATATAAGGCAGTGAGGGGACAGCAGAAGCAACGTTGTAGGGTCCCTCTGAGCTTGCTGGAGATGTGCAGCCATGATGGCTACAGGCTAGCTTCTCATGGAGGAGGCACGGCCACCGACCACTGCTACCGTGTCACCCTCCTTCGCAATGGCCAGAGCTTCAAGTTGTTTCGGGAGGCTGACACAACCCGTGGTACGGAAAGGGAAAGCACTGCTGAGGGAGATAGCACTAAATGGACTGACCTCGAGCAGACAGACCATTCATCTCCTTTCTGCAACCCCAGTATGACAGGTTAGACGCTCTCTGCAGTAAATTGGAGAATGATGCTGTACTCATTGAGAAGAATTACTAGCCATGGAAAATAAGTTATTTTTAGTATTCAGTATCTCTACGCTTTGAGAATTTTGGTGGGCTTGGGTTTTTTTTTGCTCAGGTACGTACTTCTGAGTGTACACAGACCACCTATCTGTGACTTCTCCTCACACCCCCTGCATTCCTCAGAGAGAAACTTGAACACAGAGATTAAAAGAAGTTAACCTACTTACCTGCCTCACCTTTCAGCTGGATCTGGTGAGAAAGCTTTGCACACCTTGCAGTTCACACCACTTTCGCAAAGCTGAGGAACTGAAACACCACCTTTCCCCAGGGTGCACTCACTTCCTTGCTATGACTTAAAGACTATGGAGAGCAACAACAGGCCAACTACAGCCCCAGATGCAACCATTTTCACATGATTACTCCCTTGGAGTTTAATCTAACCTTCCACACCTGACCCTGGGCCCCTTGACACGGAAAGCCACTGACCCTGAATGAGAAACTCAGCCTGGTCTTACAGCTCTGCGAAGAGCCAAGAGGAGTGAAGGTCTCATCCCAACACCCCTCAGCCCCAGGGCCCAGTTCCCCAGCACAGGGCCAGCCATGTACACCTCGCATTAGCAGCCTTAAACTGAGGAGGATTAACTGCTGGGAAGGCTCTCGGCACCCTGCCACGGCTGTGTTTACATTAGAGAAAATGGACCTCACAGAGACAGTTTGCAAACACCACAAGACGAACTTTTGTAAACTCCCTGGGTTTAGTCATCCTTCCCCATCTGTCAGAGAAGTTAAAGTGAGATTGAAAAAACACAGGAAATTACTGTGTATTCCAAGTAGTCGTGACTGAGCGGCTTGGCTGTTACATGGGATGCCTTGTGGAAGATTCACATCTCCTAACATTTCCAGCAAGATCCTTTGCAGCGCTTCCCTGGCTGCGATCTTTTAGCAGGCTCTGCACGCCCTGCCAGGAAAAGCCTCTGGGGTGCTTCGTGCAGCTGCAGAAAAACTCATACCAGTACTGAGGAGCCCAAGAGGTTACCTCCAGAAAGCGAGGGCAGCCCCTTTCTTCGAGGTTGCAAAGCAAGGGGCTGGCAATGAGAAAGGTTAGGCCCCTCTGGGAGGCTTCCAGGTGGGAGTTACACTCACTGAATAAAACGCCAGATGAATTCCTTTACCTCACAGCAGTTTAAACCTTTCTCTGATGTGACTGGCTAGCTCTTTTGGTGATAAAACTTAAGAAACTTCTTTTATCAAGGTTCCTGGCGTGAGTAAGCAGCTATTGCATTTGCTACACCTCTGGCTATAGCCTTTATCTCAAGAAGGCACTGAAAGGGCACGAGTCGAACACAGACTAGAAATCACCTTCACGTCTCTGCTTCAGCCATAGCCCTTTAATCACCAGATCACTACCACTGTGGCAACCTGAGCTACTGGCAGCTGGAAAGGCTATTTACCTGGGTGGGTCACAACTGGCACGGGCTTCCAGAGGGGCCTCAAAGGAGGCAGACACGCTGCACCCTGGTTAGTTTGTTTAAATTCCCCTGTAGATCAGACCTCTGAACCAGCTCCCCGCTTCCCCTGCGCAAACCCGAAGGGTGGTGGCACCCAGCGTACCGCTCCACCGGCACGTTGTGGTCTTCAGTGACAGGGGAGTCGGTAGCTGAGAGACGTAAAAGGAGGATGGAGGGCGCACAGGAAGAAGAAATTTGAAAAACATCTCTTTACCACAAGCTTTGCTTTGGGGTGTAACACCTTCAGGGCTGAAAGAAGCACTTCATTTCTGTGGCTCAGCCTGCGTTTGTTTTCTCTGTGGAGCCAGCTGCTACGCTGGCATTGCAAATCGGTGCCAGCTGAGGCTATTTGAGTGCTGGGAACGCTTAAGTAACCGTTGTGTTAAGCTGTTTCAACAGTTTAGCTAATCCAGTAAAAATAGTAAAATTTTACCGAAAGTATTAAGTAGATATGAAGCACAATGATATTATGCTGCGTGTTTTGAAAAAGGAGCATGATTTTTTCAACTGAAATGAACTGTGCATTGCCAAGGGAAATGTATTAGCTGGTGGAAAGCCATCCTGAAGATAAAATGACACTTCTGTTCTCAGTGACAATAAAATAGACCTGACAGGAGAAACATCTTTTTCTGTTGCTGTTCTCCATGTATTATTGAAGTACCATTACAAGCACGGATTAGCCTGCTGAAAGGCACAGTACTTTACAGTCTTACACTCTAGGAGCAAAGTATCTTATGATAAAGAATAAAACAATCTCCCTAGAGACAAGGCCTTCTGTCCAGTTCTTCCAGGCAGGTAGATCAGGATCAGGTTCAGGAGCATTCATTTAGCAGTTATGCGTGGGACATATAGATGAAAGGCATTAGTATAATCTCAGAAAAGAACTAGTTCTTGAAAATTTGTGATACTAGCAAAATGTCCTCAGTACTGGAGTGTGCAACGGGGAAAAGGTCTATCAGGTTTACACTCTCTACATGCCATAAATCAAAACAAACTTAAACCATTAAATGCATTCAGTCCAGCACAGGTTGGAAATCCTATCAAGGTCTATTGCATTTCTGGCAATTGGACAAGGGTGTTTCCAACTCCCTTTTCTAACATGAAATACCTCTGTCTCTTCTGAAGCAAACAGGATGACTTAGCTGACTCCTGGGTCTAATACATCTACTTTCACCATTTGCCATTATTTTGTGAAGCAGGGTCTGGAGAAAGGCAGAAAAGAGCACTTACCCTTAGGCCAGCCTTCATAAATTAGATGACATTTCACCCCTTACAGGCCCTGATGACACTCAATAAGACTGTCCAGAGATGTAATGGCTTAATTTCTAGGTGTCCCTGGAAGCTGCTAGAGCAGCCAGAGTAGGCAGAGTTCTGCTGATCCAATGCTTCAGCTGATGCAAATCCAACTCAGAAGACTCTGCAAAGGGTTATATGTGTGGGCGTGCTCTTGAAGACCAAGGAACCCCTTGGGGTCAAAAAGCTTTCAGCCCCCCAAAAGTGCTAGCTGATTTATGGCTTGGGCAGCATTTAGCCAGGTGTTATCCTTGGCTGTACATGCAAATCCACAGAGAAATCTGTTGCTTCTCAGTACACCTTCAGACCATCCTAAAGCCTCCTGGAAACCCAAGAAGGCTGAGTTCCATCCTGGATTCAAACTTGAGGTGCACAGTCAACTGCAGCCTGACTTCTTCAGCAGGGAGCAGTTTGATTAAATGGCATTTCCTTGGGTGAGGGAGGGGAACATAGGGGAAAGGATCCAGTAGTCATTGGAGATGTAAAATTAAAATGAATTTTGGTCATTTTAATAAATATATATCAAGGAAATTTCACTTTACTACAACAACACATTAGTATACAAGCATCTAATATTTAAGCTTAAAACATCAAGTGTTTATCAAATATTGGAAAAGAGCAGACATTACTAGACTATCTGGGTATAACACAAGAAAAATCAGTTTTTTTAAAAAATTGGTCCTTGTGGACAAATGTCTAAATTATGATCCTACTCATACACTGTATGAATGAGATCTATATTTAATATTATTATTAATAAAAAAAGTTTCTGTCTTGGAGAAATCAGGTGGGATTTATACTTTCTTTATTTGTCGTTCTTCACAAAGATAACCCTTACAAACTTGTCAGTTCCAACTCACCTGACCACATAAAGGTTACCATTGATTTATGTCCTAGATACTCTCTTTGTGGTCATTTGGGCTGGAGCGGGGAGCTGGGGGTGAAGTTTTGTCCTGCGACCACTGGGCTTAGTCATGAAATCTGTCCAGTTTGCAAACAGGACTGTGGGGTGTGGACACTACCCAAAATAACCATGGTCCAGGAGGACTCAGGCTGAACCCAGGAAACCCAGAGCAGGAGGTCTCTGACCCAGAGACCCAGCTGACTCCAGCACCGAGCCAGGCGCAGGCCAGGGCGGTGTCCACCCCCGGGGACCCTGCACCGAGCTGGCTGTTTCCCCAGCACAGAGGTGAATTTCACCCTTTGGACAAGAACCAAGTGGAGAAGATGTCACTTGGATGCACGATGCTGTGGGAACAGGCAGCTATTATGAGTCAGCCGTGGCTTGGATGTGGCTATTTCACTGAGCACACCCTGCCAGTTGTTATGATGACTGTGGGAACTAATTAATTTGGTGGATCTAAGACTCACAATACTCTCAGTCCAACCCTGACTAATGTCTTCTGGGCATTTTAAGCAGCTCACTTTTGCAAACGGCCTACCTAGAGATGACTAAATGTTGTCATTAACCACCGAAATCTCAGCTCATTTCTCCAAAATGTTCTTTTTAAAAATTAAACCCCTTACATTCATTCAGATAAAATTGTGTTTATCACCACATTATCAATTAACATTGTGCTTTTTGCTTTGCTTGTCTTCTTTAAATCAACAGCAAAAGTCATAGAAAAATTCCTGCATGCTTTTGCAATCTAAAAGAGAGAAATTATGCGAAACAGAATAAAGTATAAAACATGCCACTGGTTCATGAACTTCATTATACGAAGAAGGAAAAAAGAGAGCCCCAGCAACAGACAGTTGCCATAGAAACACTCAAGCATCGAATGCTTGTTTACAAGAGACATCTCTCTATTGTTTCTTAAATCCCTTCCTAAGGATGGCAAATCAAAAAGCAATTGAGCATCAAAAAGGAAGAACAGAGATGTTTGAATAGGAAGTTGAACTCAGTACTTCAAAGGTTAAAGGTTTTTAATAATATTGATCCAACCTGTGGTTGTTGGTTGTTTTTTTTTCTCTGTTTAGGTTAAATCCCTGCTGTATCACTGATTTATACTTAATTTTCACGCTGGCAAAAATTAAGACAAAAAGTAAGGCACCAAAAAAAAACCTGCCCTGTGTAACAACAAGCCTCATTAGTTACTACAGCCAAGGTGAAAACGTGCAAGTACTTGAGCGGCATGTTGTGTTTCTGATTAAGATCCCACAAACAGGTTATTTCTTTATGCTATGTCCTATTTTGTCAGTTGAACAAGATGCTGAATCCAGGAATTCACAAGTATCAGTATAAAATGTAAGGATGGTTTATTCCCAGTCCACGAAGACAGTCCTTTGTCAGAAGAAACACTGAGTTACAAGGAGCACATCACCCTTGCTGGTAGCATCAATTTGTTTACCAGACTTCTAATTCCTCGGTAAACATAATGGAGGTTCTTCTTAATTAATGGCAGACTTCTTGGGGGCGGGGATATATAAAACGATATGTTTTCCCCATCTGGCTGATTGGTATTTTCAGTAACGAAAGCTACACCAGAGCTGTACAGACTATGGTGTTAAGCAGTAACGCAACTGTGTTCTTTATGAAGTCTCCGTATTTATAAATAGCCCGCTGATGCAGATCACAGAGACGCTTTACACAATCTGCTCTCCAGTCATTTAAAACTACACGTAATGTTTGTGGCATGATCGTATCATTTGTAGAAAACTATAAAAAATCCATTCAAAATAAAAATTTGATAGACAAACAAACATGCTGCGCATGCTTCAACGGAGCAAGAAAGATGCCTCATATTTTACTTCCTTTGCTGCAGCACATTTTATTACTCGGTAAAGACTCCTTTTTCCTTAAGGATTTTTTCCAAGATTCACTTATGTTGCTCTTGTCGTTACATCCAGTCTCAAAACAGTCATAAAATTTGCCTTTGCATTCGAGAGCGTGGGTGCCTCTTACAGGTTCACAGTTTAGGACGACACTCTCTTGCTCAGGTTCATTACCTCCTTTCTCGTCATTAAATTTTGCCTTTTCCTGATTACCGTGAGACCTGGCATTAGTGATGAACACTTCATTAGCAGGTATCTGGTCATCACTCCTGTAAGCAGGGGCGCTGCCAATGTCATAATCCACCTGCTGGGAACAGCTTGGCATAGAAACGGGGGAGGAGGAGCAGGAAGAGGAAGAGGAGGAAGTATTTTCTGTACTAGCATTAACAGAGTAGGGTAAATTTAAATAGTGACTGCCACACTCTTGATAGAAGCAGCACGTGTGGAGCTTCTCGTACTCCTCCTTTGCCATCCGAAGGCGTTTTCTGTATGGACAGTCCTGAGGCACGAACCACTCTTGTGGCGATGTGCCACCAAAGGAGCAGGTGGAGAAGCACCAGTTGTTCTGCATGATGATTTCTCCATGGATTCTCTTCATTAGGTTGTTGATGAGGACAGATCTCCGCAGGTAGACTTCAGGATCATCAATGAATTTCAGCTTTTCCAAAGACATGTAAAGAATATGGGCCCGCTCCTCAAACACAGAGATTGTCTGAAAATGCAAAAGACAGAAGACATGGAACTCAAGGCAAACAGTTTTGTTCCAGGCAAGCAGAAAGAAAATGAAGCAAGGTATTCCCCCGGTGCCACTACTTTTCTCATTCTCTTTCTGAGGCACCTGAAGCTGGCTTTGCATTTTGCACACCCATGTAGCTGGGAACCTGCTTTCTCTTGGCCACAGGATTCAGCCAGGTTTAGGAGATAAGTAGCTGAGCGTTACACCACGGAGGCAATTGCAGGGCACAAATCCAGGATGGGAGAGCGAAATCCAGATGCACACATCTGGCGCTTTATTTGCATTTGGGTTTAAAACATAAAAGTAGTGTTACGCAGTTTTGCTCCAGTGAAGGCTGGGGGCTTTTTGATGTAAATGGACCCAATTCCATCCCCTGTGGGGCTTCTACAAAGCTCTGAACCCAAGCAAAGGTCCCCCTCCTGCAGCCTCAAGGTCTGCAAGACGCAGCCAGCAGCCATCGCAGCAAGTGTCAGAGCATTTCATCCACTGCCAGTGGAAGAGGCCCTCCAGCGAGGAGGCCTCCATTTGCCAAGCTCCCTTATACTGCTCTTGTGTACAGAAGTGCAGGGAGGGAGGGAGAAACCCATCTCAAAGCATCACAGCATCTGGAGAGCAGCTGTTGGCCTGCGTACTACACCCTGCGCTCTACGGGACCGGTGGGAACACAGATAGGCAGGGACAAGGTCAGGAAACGAAGAGAGGATAGGGATTTGCAGAAACTCTGGCTCGGTGCCCACAGATTTGTTCTCCCTTCCATGGTCCTTCCAGGACTCCCTTTCTCAGCACTGGCAGCATGAGCAGGTTACTGCCCCCGGGAGGCCCCGGATTCTGCGCTGTAATCGCTACCCTGGGAATCAAAATAAGAAAGGGGCAACGCATGCTACTGTAAGCACTATTAACTAATTTTCATTTTTAGTAAGAATTTGGTTTGCGTAGGAGGGGAACAGCACAGCACAAAGAGAGACTGCTCTAAATCCCCCCCATCTGTGGCTTGATCATTCTTCCCTTTCCCACATGGTTACAGCATTTTTGCAGAGTGGAAGTCGTAGCTATGAGGACTGAAAGAGCATAAAGCACAGCTGCTTTTCACATCCATTCAGCTCTCCTCAGCCCTCTAGCTCTTTCCACAGCCTGGTCCTGTCTGCAGGGCTTAGAAGCAGCACAGTGCCTCGTAAAAACCAAAATTGGTCCTGTTTTCATGCGATTTCACAGCTGAAGCTCTTCTTCATTAGAGAGAGTAATTTTCTATAATAAATGACTCATTTTAAATTATATTAAGCCTATAGGTTAGTCTGCGTCCTTTATACCTGCCGCAGCAATAGTCAGTGAACCCAAAAAAGCCTGGAGCAAACCGGTAAGCCTTGAACCATGATCCTCCTGGAGGGCCACCAGTAGGAACAAGTTGTCAAAGGCGTTATACTGTTACAAATGTTTGCCAACAGCCCTGGAGAGGGGCTCTGGACCCTGTCATCATACCCTTTACAGGACAAGGACTCTCAGAATATAACTCACTCTTTATGGGCAGCACAGGTATAAAAATGTGTAAGAAATTCAAAGAAACTTGGTAGGCATCCTCCCTCCCCCAGAGCTCAGTGCTGCAAACTACACAACGTGTTAGTGCAGAACAGAAGAAACTGGTGACCCAGGGTTTCTGACATGACACACTCCTACGAGAGCACAAAACGATGTCTAGGACAGGTCTATCTTACCAATACCTCTACAGCTGGGTTTTACGTCGTTAGAAAGGGATAAGTAACCATTCCTCCTCTTTGCGAGGCAAACAATCACGGACACAAAAATCCAACAATCTAGCCAAGAAAAAAACTGGCTGAAGTCAGAGAGTGATGTGACATGTGGGAGACACACTCACTAACCAGAGCACATTTTTCAACACCCTTGGTGCTATTTATCCATTGTTCTGGCAGCAGACCGGACACCTTCTGCAATTAATGGTGAGACAGTTTTTCACCTTCCCGGTCGGGTACTTACTTCCAGCCAACACTATTTGTAGCTGAAAATTCCTTCTGCCACTCTAAGGTCCTTGGGAACCGAGCTCGGCGTTACTGCTCACTTCTCTACAGAAATCCCTCCAGGGAAGCAGGGTCCCACTGGGCAAACCTCCCTGGCCGGTGTCCCTGGGAGGGACGAGGCACTCAGTTCTCCTCGCACCTCAGAAGGGTGCCTCTGCGATGCAGGTAAAGACAATGTAGAAACTTGCTCTGCAGCTTGATCTGTTTTAACTTTCTGTCTCCGGGGTTTTTGTGGTACTATAAGGTTTTGTGGTTCTAGATGGGTTTTGTGCCTCCCATAAGCTGTGCTTTAATGAGATTATATCGTGTCCTCTCTATCACCAATAGCACACAGGTAGCACTGGACTGCCATGGGCCAGGTACGACCCAGAAAGGTAAGAACAATGTCTCAAGGCATGAGCTACCCTTAAGCACATCACTCCAGGCATTCAATTCCCTACAGGACCCAGCCCTTAATGAACGAGAGCACAAAATCTCTCATAAAAAAAAAAAAAAAAAAAAAAAAGTTAGATTTCAATTTGTGTATTCACTGGCCCGGTAAATGTTTGCTCTAATCCCTCCCTTGACAGCTTTCATTAAAAAAAAATATTCTTTCATTTACTAATCTGTTCTTTTGGAGTTATTAGCTTTTTAATAAACAGGATTAAATACTGAAGGAGCTTGTATTCGCTTTCCAAATCATTCTGTTTTTCTAGAGGATCTGTAGCCTGTTTGGGGTACATGGAACCTATTAGTACTTTCTCCCCTGGAAAAAGTTTTGAATGAAGTGGGGAACGTGGGCCCATTTTATTTATGTTCTTCATTTCTGCTCTTCAAACACTGTTACGGAGCTGTTTCTGTAAGCATGATATAAACTAGCCAAGAACAAAATAATCGGGGGAAAAAAAAGTTATTCTCAGCATTTCCATTTACAGTTGTTATAAATGAAGAAACGCCTTTGCTTCTTAAGCAATTTGATGACAATAAAACAATAAATGTGAACAAGTGACAACAATTTGTTTCTGAGCAAACAGCTGGATCATTCCCCTAATTTCAGCAGAGTATTTCAGCCTTCTGGAAATGGGTCAATGGAGTGTTACTAAGCGCCTGAAACTCAGAGTAAAAATAACGACTATTAGAAAACATACTTTATGCGTACAGCTGCTGAGCGGTGGATGAAAATCCTCTTCTTCCACATATTTCCTTTTAAAGTATGTGATCTTGGATGTTGTTACAGGATTTGAAATTCCCCTGTAATGCGATCCTGCGGGTCATAAATCAGATAGGACAAATGACATGCGGTTTGCCGGAGGTTCTCCAAACAAAATACTTTTCCTCTCCCCTCCGCGCTGCGGGAGGGCTCCGCCGCCCGTTCGCACGGATCCCTTCGCGGCCGGCCATCAGAAACTAAACCCTCCCCGGGCCACGGCACGGCTCCCCGGGCCGGCCCAGCCCCGGGGCTGACCCACCGACCCGCCGCCG